>LTAE01000431.1:61608-82113 GCA_001647135.1 Pontederia paniculata | reverse complement strand
AATAATAATAATAATAATAATAATAATAATAATAATAATAATAATAATAATAATAATAATAATAATAATAATAATAATAATAATAATAAATTCATGGTTAGTTTTTTTAAATAAACTTCATAACAATTATTTAATAATTATTAAATTCGAAAATCACTTTTTAACGTTTTAATAATGATTAATAAGGTTATTTGATTTATCTAAGTTACTAAATTAATAAGTTCTAATAAATAAAGGAAAGGATTTATGAAACAATTAATAGAAATGTGAAAGTAGTGTAAAAAAATGGTATATGCTTGTCATACAACCTATTTGAAATCGTTAATAAAATTTAAATGTATTTTTGGTTATAAGTGACTTTTGCTTTTCTTCTAATAGTAACCTAAATGGTAGGTTAACATCAAGATTACCTTAGCTTCCTTACTTTATTTATTTGTGTATTACATTCTTAATGATCTTAAATTAGCATTCCCATAGATTCCTTCATATGATTATTTAAATCTCATGAGGCATCAGAAGGTTACATGATAATGCATGAAGCTATTACATTCCAATTAAAGAGTTATTACTATTAATGTTAATTAACTACACAAGCTTCAGTCATAAATGTAACAATGTGATGTACTTTATTAGCCTAGGACAATTTAACTAGTTCGTACTTTTGAAGGGCAATTCAACTAACTTATAATCATTAGTATTCAACAAGCAACAATGAGTATGTCATGAGATGATCAGAATTAGTTATGCACCTTCAAGTTAGTAGATCTAATTATAGTATCATAAATTCTAATCGAACCACCATGTTTAATCTCTTTCAACTTCCATTCATGCATCTGCTAGCATTTTATTTTTATTTTTCCAATTACCTATAAATCTCACATCTAAAGATAAGGCCACTACCCTTCGAGGATTAAGAACACTCACATCATGGTTCTAATGCTCACTTATGGTTTTCGATAGGCAAGGATGTGTGGTTTATTTGGTTCCTAACAAAATTTGGCAGTAAAGAAGAAATGTAAACAAGCATGAAAGTTATCCTTTAAAAACATAACCAATTCGTAATATTGGTAATGTAAAAGTTCACCTAATAAAAATCAATGAGGAATACAATTCACAGTAGTCATCTGCTAAACAAAAAGTCCACATATGAAAGAGGCCTCGTTGATGATAGTGCTTACATATCAGGATGTATCCGACAATGAGAGAACTAACATAACTCAAAGAACCGAATTCGACATGGCATAAAGCCTCAATCATCGACTTTAATATTCAGAAACTCTCTTTATGTATCAATTGATGCCAGAGCAATGTCATTGGATAAAGAAATGAGCGGTGGCTCGAAACCTTGAAATTTCTAACTGAACATGAAAAACCCAATTAGATCCAATCGAAACCATTATATTATTGATATACTACTCACCAGAGAAGAATGATGAAGCACAACGGAGAATCGATTGACGACGATGTTTTCCCCCTCTTCGAAAATAGCCTTTTGTCTCCCTCCACAAGCCTAGGTTTTCTTTTTACTTTTTTTAGCAGTTACCAGTTTGATCTCCTTGATGAGAACGTCGTGGTGGCGGTCTCCGATTGCTCATGCATGGTTCGACGACGAGGAGGGTTACAACGGTGGCGGGGGTAGTGGAGAATGGAGCAGCAGTCCCTTTTCCTTTCACCATTCGTTCTCTGGTTGTGAGGTGGGAAAGAGATAGGTTCTTTTACTCTCTTTTTTTACTTGGCTCCAAAGACAAAAATGATCCTACTACTTATAACAATTTCAACTTTATTCATTTCTCTATTTAATTTTAAAAAATTCAGGATGTTACATTACATGCCAACTAAATCTTTTTATACATGAATCTTCTCAAGGACTATTGTTCTATTTTCATGAAGATATCTAGTGACATGATATTTTGATCCGATTTGCTTTGTTCTACCATGACAACAATATTTTTTTGCAATATAAATAATATTTTGAGTATCACTAAACAAACTTGATTTTTCGTGTACCTAGTTTAGTTCTTTAGAAAAACCTTTAACCAAACAATCTCCTTGCATACCTTTGTCATAATAATATACTATGTTTCGATAGTGCAGAAAGCAAGAACCTTTTATAATTCAAATATCCAACTTATAATAATGTCATCAAGAATATAAGCATATCATGTAGTGTTCTAGTATCAATCTCACAACCCAATTCTGCGTCAACAAAACTCTTTCATATTCAAATTACATTTATTGAAGCAAAGTCTCACACATTCTGTTTCTTTAAGTATTAAAGAATCAACTTGACTGCTTGACAATATTCTTTTTCTAAATCTAACAAATATTTGCTTACTCTCATTGCATGCGCAATGCCTAGTCTATTACTTATCATAACATGCATAATATTGCCTACAATTAGTATTTAGAGATCGTGTACATGTAGTCACGCTTCACATTTGTCTTGGGTGAATGATCTTTAGAGTTTGAAGTGACTCACCAAAGGTGTTTGTACGGACTTCGCATGTTGCATAAAATATCTCTCAAGCACTTTATATATATTATATATATATATATATATATATATACACACACATATGCTTCTTGAACCAATTTCAAATTATTGAATTCTTTATCACGAACAATCTTCATCTCAAGTATCTCCTTTGTCACTCTCAAGTTTTTCATTTCAAGCACATTTGATAATTGTTTCTTTGTCATTTTAATTTCTTTCATTTCTAAGTGTATGATGCACATATCATTCATATACAAGAGTATTATTATATTACATTTATTAAAGTAATTGATATAACAACTATATATAGTAGAAAAATATCTTCTAAAGTCATTGTTACACATAAAATTATCAAATTTCTTATGTCACTATTGGAGGGCTTTCTTTAAACATACAAGGTCTTAGTTAACTTGCATATCAAGTTTTCTTTACCAAGAACTTAAAAAATTTATGGTTGCTTCATATTAATATCCTTCATCAAATCTTCATAGAGGAACGATGTCTTTATATCTAATTGTTCAAGATGTAAGTTTTTAAATACAATTATACTCAACACCAATTTAAATAGGTGTTGGTTTTACAACTGGAACAAATATTTCAATAAAGCCAATACATTCTTTGTGCTCAAAATCTTTAACATTTAGTCGTGTCTTATATTTTTTTATTATTATCAACTTCCTCATTTATATTATACAATTACTTGCTATGCAATGTCTTTTTTTCTTATAAGTGTTCAAGTTTTATTTTTTATCTACAAGTTCATTTTCTCTTACATGCTAACTCCCACTTAATAGAATCATGAACCATCAAGACTTTCTTAAAATATTTTAGTTCACCAGCATCAATTAACAACATGAAATTATATGAAGAAGAATGCCTAGGAGATGTTGGGTAGATCTCCTCATCGATGGAATATTTGGTACTTGCAATGAGTCATGTTCTAATTGTACAAATCTTTATGATCTCGAGCCACATCCTCATTTGATATGCCTTTAGGCTTTGTTTGGATTAAAAAATTGAGAGGGGTATGGTAAGATTAGAAGGGGACACTCCTTATTTGGTTAGAAATTTTAAATAAAGGAAGGGGGTTTAGTCCCTTTTAAACCACTTATGTGGAATTGAAGGGGTTATCATTTCAAATGATTTACCCTTCATCAAAATTCAAATTGATATTTTATTTTTTTATTGTACTAAAGAAATCATCTTTTTTAAAAAATATTCTTGATATCGCGCCCATCATTTCTATCCAAACACAGATTTCGTATAACACTTCCCCATCCTTGCATTCTTGTTATTCATTCTTCTTTTAGCTCCTCGCTCATGCATCCAAACAAAACCTTGAGTTCAACTTGAACTTTATTTTCTTTCGATGTTAGATAATGCAATATTTTTATTTTATCTTTATACATAATCTTTTTATGGAAAATGACATTTACTTCTTTGATAAATTTTCTATTTTCATCATCCCATAATTGATATCCAAATTCATCGGAACTATAACCAATAAAAGAATACCTTTTAGACATAATATTGAGCTTATCTTTATATGCACATAAGAAAGACAACCAAATATTTTCATATAAGAGAAATCTATTTCTTTATTGCACTAGACTTTTTTCTAGTAGTTTGTTCTCCAACATTATATATGATCCGCTATTGATCAGATATGTCGTTGTATTTATTGCATCTGCCCAAAATGACTTTAATGGACATGCATGGATCCTTATGCCCCTTGCTTGTTCATTAAGTGTCATCTTCATTCATTCAGCAACATCATTATGTTGTGATGTCCTTAGAACCATCTAAAGGCAAATTCGAAAACACAAATAGAAGATCACATAGAGAAATCTAGAAAAATAGAGGACATACAGATTTACCCAAGTTCACCCTTGAGTTAGGGCTACGTCCTGCAAAGAGATTTCACTATTATTATTTTTTTGTTACAACCGCTCAACATTACGTCTGAAATAAGAGCAATATATATATGAGTTCAAAACCCTAACAAATAGAGAATCTCTTAATTCGCACCATACGGGCCAACGGAACCTCCGTCGGGGGGCAGTGCCCTCTGAACCTCCCCTTTTCGCGCGCAGGAGCCAAATGTCACTAGGTAATATCTCAGTTCATCTAAGCTCACGTGAGCATAACCGGTATGAGAAACAAGAGGTCCTGAAGTATTCGCCAACTCCAACACCATCATCTCCATTTGGATATCATCTTAGCAAAAAAAAATCTTGAACTTTCAATTCACATATTCACAACCTTATTAAATCACAACCACTTGGTCTTGAATTAGTTTCATTCTCAATTTGTATTTTTCATTACCAAAATGGCTAGAGTTGAACTAATAATAAAACATTCTTAGAGTTTGACTAGAATTTCAATAGAAGTTTAGATTTGGAGTGATAATTTATAAAATATTCTTTAAGGAGTCTATTTTCCTATTCAGTTATCACTGAGATTTAAGATTTCTCGATTGACATAACAATTTAGAATTCAAGAGACTATAAATAAGCTAGATGTAACCTCTATTGAATCCTTATTTGTAATCCCAAATAAATATCTCATATGGAGTGTCTTGCCCATCTAGAGCCCGAGGGAGGGTATTGGATCCTTAGTGATCACCCTCCCTTTGGGGGCTAGGGGGATATTTTACTATGTAATTCTCCAACTATGAATAAATATCTATTTTTGCTCAAGGATGTAACCTAGTTAGAGGTTGTGAACCTAATTAAGTTTTGGTGTCCTCTTCTTTGTGTGTTTCTTCTCTCTCGCACAATTCCCGCAACAAACTGGTATCAAGCAATATGTCCTGATACCATCCGTAACAAACAGACATCAAAGCAAAATCTTGATACCATTCACAGCAAATTGGTATCATAAATTTATGTTTTGGTGCCATCCGTTACAAATATGGAAGAGTTTGGCTAAACAAAAAGGTATTCTAAGCGTCACACGTAGTCATAGATGTGAAAAAGACTCGATAAATAGATCTTAGAGTAGTTTCTCTAAGACTCCTAAATGGGCAACCATGGGTATCGAAGCTCTTGACGCTAGATGCAAAGTGGTGTTGAATTTGGAGGTCAACGACACCGCTCAAGAAATCCCCGCTTGGAGCAAGGATGCTCAAAGTCGAAGGACGTCTATATCCAACAATTGGTTCAATTCTTAAATAGATTTATTTTTAAAATGAGATATATGGAGTTCGAACCTTGAAGCATCACTATTGTAAAAGAAACTTGTTAAAATGTGCTCAACATTATGAACAACTTCAAACACAAAAAAATGGCTTATCCTTATTTATAGTAGTAACATATGATTCAAAGTTTGATATTGATAAATATGAACTCAATCCATATATTTTATAAAAAAAATAATGAGTATATTGTAGTAATATATATACTGCATAAATTTTGAAGTATAATTATTTATAATTTTGATTAAAAGAATTTATCTTTAGTTTTAAATTAAAATTGAGAATATCATAGGAAGGGACAATTGATAATGAATAAGATGACTAAGAGCATATAGTGATAAATTGTTTAGTTTCATTCCTTTAATACCTGCATTACATTTGAATAGTAACATTTGAGGACAAGGGAGACCACCTACCTCGAACTTAATTAGTATATATGTTTTTATAAAAGTATATTTATATGATAATATCAAAATAAAATAATTATATATATATGAAAATAAATAAAATGTTAATTTATTCAACACACTAAAATTGTCCACTTTGTGATTTTGGATTATGAAAATTTTGTGTAATTAATTCATTTTCAATAATGTCAAATAAACCATTCAATACAGAAAAATAAACAACCATTCATAAGGTAGTAACATATTAATTAATATATATGGTTATTGATTATTTAAATTGTAATAAATTTGAAACCAATAAACAGATTATTGTCCATTAATAATTCATCAAAATTGATAGTCATTTATCAATCCTTTTCTTTTAATGGACAATTAATCATTTGGAATTAATGCCTTAATTTAAATAGTTATTCATTAGGAGATAGAGTATGATAGTTTGATTAAAAAACTAAAAAATATATTATTTGATTGTTTTGTTTAGATTACAAACGAATAGTAGTTGTTATAATTTTATCATGTAAATTTGTAAATAAAAGAGTTAGGATTGGTGGAAATTTTAGAGATATATTAGGTTAGAGCTTGTTGACAAGAAAAAAATATAATAATAAGATGTTATAATAATCATTTTCTTTTTGTAAACAAAAAACTAGAATTAGAAAAGGGGAAATTGGTTGAAAAATGAAGATATAAGATACTATTTTATTATTGACATCAGCGGAGCAAAAAAAAGCTTCTAGAATTATAAGTGTCTAATATATAAATACTCTATACTACATTAAACACACCTTATTTTCTAAATCTTGTCAATAATTGTATCGTTAGTAACTATTATATTACTAAAATATCATATCAACTATATTTAATGATAAAAGATTCAGCATAAGCCATTGGGAAAGTCAGAAAAAAACTTAAAGTTTATATGAGAAAAAATATAATTTAACATGAAATGAAAAGTAACTAACAAGTATTCACAATTAAAATAAAACAAAGGTAATCACACAATTCATATATTTGTCGCATTAATTAAAAATATTGTATTCAAAAGGGAAATAAGAAAAAAATTATGAGCCCTCTTAAATTAAGATACAAGATACATGAATTTTAATAAAACCGCCAAAGATTAGACAATCTGCAATAGCTTGACAAGTAAAAGAGAAAACAAATATAATTAATGATGAATATAATTACTAATTTTAACATTATTTTTTATGAAGATTTTAGTCTTAAAAAAGTTACTAAAATGATATAATTAGCAGGTTTATATTGTTAAAAAATCTTATATGCCACTATACTTAATGTTAGAAATGCATTTAAACTATTTTATTTAAACAAGTTTAAATATAAGAAACTATGTGGCAGAGAAAGAAACATACTATTTACACACTAAACTTGTGATATTTTACACTAATAACAATTAAAATAAATGTAATTGATATATTTATTGTATTTTAAATGATTATAAGGAATTCAAATTATTTAATTACAAAAGAGAAAACTGAAATGAAAAAAAGACAATGATAAAATTTAATTAAGAAAGGAGTATAAAAGTTGGTAAAAGAACATGTAAATAAGATAGAGGAGATTCAAACTTAGTTTAATATATTTTTTATGAAGATTTTATTCTTAAAAAAGTTACTAAAACAATATAATTAGTAGGTTTATATTGTTAAAAAATCTTATATGGCATTATACTTAATGTTAGAAATGCATTTAAACTATTTTATTTAAATAAGTTTAATTATAAAAAAACTGTAAATATTACCAAAAATAATTTTGAAAATGTGGCAGAGAAAGAAACTTACTATTTACACAATAAACTTGTAATATTTTACACTAACAAAATTAAAATAAATGTAATTGATATATTTATTACATTTTAAATTATTGCAAGGAATTCAAATTATTTAATTACAAAAGAGAAAACTGAAATGAAAAAAGACAATGATAAAATTTAATTAAGAAATGACTATAAAAGTTGGTAAAAGAACATGTAATATAAGATAGAGGAGATTCAACCTTGGTTCCATCCAAGATGCTCCTCTAACCGGCTGCGGTAAATGCACAATATGACTAAGTCAATCATGTTTTCTAATTATCCACTGCAAGACTCTTGCCTCCGTCATTAATTATGGATTGACAACACTAGAAATTTTAATATGAAAAAAATCATATTATTTGATTTCTAGATCTAGTTGGGTCGGGTATTAATAGAAAATTTTCGAGCCTAACCTAATCCGACCAGATCTAGCTTTACTCGGATCTTGTCAAGATCATAATATTACCCAATTACAAATATATTTTTAATATTAAAAATATAGTAAAAATAATGAAAATAAAATAAATAATTTGATAAATCACTCAAATGTAATTGTGAGTCGTAAGATAAATGAATAAAAATTTAAAAATGACTATATAATAATAATAATAATAATAATAATAATAATAATAATAATAATAATAATAATAATAATAATAATAATAATAATAATAATAATAATAATAATAAGAAGAAGAAGAAGAAGAAGAAGAAGAAGAAGAAGAATTAACTAGATATCTGCATCAAAGATGACACTTTCCAGATTGTTATATACCAAAATTATTAACCCATTTTGTGTAGAAGAAAGTGTAGCATAATCCTGCGTAAGCATTGAGTTAATTCTTATACCTTTCAAATCATCGAATTTCAACATATGCTATAAGTAATTGAGTGCTATAATTATTTAACTTCCCAACTTGAAAAAAAATAATAATCGTGCTATATTACATTATTCACATTGTTAATCTCACATCTTCTACCCAGCTAATTTCTAAACCCATTGCATCCTTGTCCAAAGCATCTTCTTAGTTATATATAATTGCTTGCATATTCATCCAACTTCATTTTCAATTATTTTTTCCACTGAAATATACATTTAGAATCAGAGTGACTGATTAAATCATTTCTCTTGTGGTTATATTTTCATGTAAAGTGATTGTTTGACATTTTACAATTACATCATAACTTTGATATTGTTGCAAAGTATTATGTTCAAATTGATATGCAAGGATATGAGTGATATGTCTTACAAAGATGCATAGATCATTATACTAGAGAATATCAGGTAAAATTGGTTTTAGAAATTTTTGGTAATGGCCTTGTAATAGCTCGATTCTTTTGGGTAATCTGTATCATTCTGAATTCATTGAAACATAAGATTAAAACTATTGTTCATGGATTGTCATTTAAAAAAATATTACTGCAGTTTTTGATGTACTAATTACTAGAATTTGTTACTAACTATGAAGACATTTGATACAAGGACAAGGGGAGAATAAGTCTTCTTTTTTCTTATTTTTTAACCGAACATTCAAAGAATAATTATTCTTACACATTTCTAAAACCATTTTAAAAAATGTGAAATCACATATATTTGTTCTTAATATATAACAAAGTGTTCTTGCTCGGAACCGATGGATTGTTCCTCCATTTTTTTCATTTTTTAATTAAAAATTGTATTACTAAATTATTTAAACTTACATGAAGCATTTATTAAATTTTGCACAGACCATGAAATGTTATATATAAATGACAATAGAATATAATATTTAGAAATATTTTAATATTATCACTTTAAATATTAATCAATTACTGGGTAATAATTATAGTATTAAAAATGGAATATCGATAAATATTAACTAGTCTTTGTAAGTATTGTTTAACTATTATAATATCACAACTATTTATTATTTGATGTTTTCTTTAAAAATAAAGAATAATTTTGTGTTATTAGAGACATATTAAAATATACAATTAAATTCATTGTAGGTTGCATATTTTTATTGTTATTTAAAGTTATTATTATAGTTATTTCTTTTTTTGTTAATATAATTCATAATTAAAATAAATTCATATATCATTTAAATTAAATATTGAATATTAAATATTAAAATTATTATTTTATTATTTTTTCTTGTTCCAACCAAACACTATTTAATTTTATTCATTAGAACAACAATACGTAATCAACCAACTACAACATAATAATATCTCACTCTTGTTCCTCCTATAAGAAGATTTCACCCTTCTTCTTATCGTTCTAATCCCCATACCAAATGATCCATTTCAATCTTCTTGCTCATCTACTCAATTGTCTTGTAGCTATTAATCTTGTAGTCCCCCTATCAAGAGATTACACATTGAAAGTTAAAGTCTAAACTTCAATGCAATTTTTTGTTTGCAAGGTGCATAGTTACCGTTCTGGTTGCATGGATATTTCATATCTAATTAGGTTTATTATTTTCTTGGCACAAAAACCTTATTTTGTGACATATAACGCAAAACTTTGAGGCATTTTAATATGTTTTCTGCAAGAAATTATTCCTTCCGTAATTTTAAATGTGCTACTTATGTATTTCATTAGATATTTGGTTTTCCCTGTGCATCACTACTTGTTGGGAATTTCCTTCGATTTATCTGAATTTTGAAGAAAGACACGCCAAATGCCTTTTTCTTAAAAAATAACCGCATCTTCATGTGATAAAATTTTGCATTAAGGAACCTAAATATATATTATGGATTTACTGAATAGTTTATTGTCCAACTTGGAAAGCACAATAAGTTCATGGCCTAGTTTTTTTTGTTATATCTAGATCAAATACTAAAGAAATGTGTAATTAGATTGTTTCTTTCTTAAAAAAATGGAATGTCTCCTTTTTTCTCCTCGAACAAATGAAAAAAAAAGAAGACCACATATTTCTTAATTTACCTTGCATATCAAATAACACATTCCTCTATTGTAATTTACATTTGAAAGCTTGTTGAGGTGGTGTAATCTTTAGTGCTAGCTGTAGTGAATAAATACTAGTTGAATTTCAAGGAATGATTTGATTACATGTCCAAGTTTATGTGTCATATTTAATTGATATTTCAATTATTCTTTTGATTTTCTTCTACATATAATTGGTTTCTTAATTTGATCACCTCATTTCTTGTCATTGTCAGTTTAGTATTGTTGCTTATTGTGAGCTTCTCTTATACAATTTTGTTAACTAGTTCATGTGATTATTTTCAAATATATTAGAAATCATAAATCAACATAAAGGAATTCGTCAACAATTAAAAGACAAATATTAATAAATTGCATACTCAAAATCTATGTTGCCAATACATTTCTTTATTTTAGGAATTATATTATCCAATATATTCTAAAACTCAAAAGCTCATAATTGGTTAATGCAAATTTGGCTCTCAGCCCAGAAAACAACAGTAATGTAGAGAAAAATTGCCTTTAGTACTATTGTTGAATTATGGAGTCATTCAATCGGCTAGATCCTCATATCAACTTCTCATTTCTTGATCTATATTAACTCATGCTTTCATTTTTCTCTCGTTGTTTTATCATAATCAAAGTTCTCTACATTATGCCCTCATTGAAGCTCTCCTACCTCATGAAGTCGTCTTGAAAACTTGCCCTTGTTGCAAGCACATCTTTTGTCGAGGGCCCTTGAAGAAAGGATTTGTTTTTAATACATATTTAAGACAAAGGGGTTGATCCATGGATTGGACCTTTTCATTAGCAAACAAGCCCAATAATGTCAAGGGGCATTTTCCTCACGTCCATTATGCTAATCATCTCAATTTAGTTCACATATGTATGTTTTATATTTTTACTAAAACATGTAATTTATTTAACGAAATGATGAGAGTTAAAATAGTAGCATCAAAATTAAGTTTTTGGTCTATAGTATGTGTTCCATTGTTTAAAAATGTGAAGGATAAAATAGTATAATTATTGCCTTACTGATCACTTCATATTCTTATAAACAAGAAAAGAAAGTCTTATTCCTTGTTAAATTAGAATTCATATTTCTATTTTGAGATTGTATTTTCCTATTGTTAGGATTCATATTCATATTTGATTAGCATTCATATTCTTATAATTAACAAAAAAAAGCCTTACTCCTTGTTAGAGTTTGACTAGAATTCATATTTTTATTTTGAAATTGTATTTTTCCTATTGTTCGGATTCATATTTTATTTGATTAAGATTTTATTTTGTTTCTTGATTCATATAAAATTTGAGATTTTTAATTGATACAAGAGTTTAGACTTATAGAGATGTAATATCAAATATTTTCTCTATCATTTTTTCCATCATCTATGTCCTTTATATTTCATTTAGGGTGACTTGATTCTCTATCTATCGATGAGCCTAAGGAGGGTCATTGGGATCCTTAATAACCTTCCTTATGGGGAGATTCAGAAGTACTACAATGTAATTCTCCAAGTTTGAATAAAACTCCTTCGTGAGTATCAGTGTCTGAATTCATTTGTCTTTCATTGAGACAAAGTGATGATCGTTGCAACATGAGAAAGTCATAATATTAAGAGGCAATTATACAACAATTTTCTCCCATCAATTTTTCGCATCTTTTATATCCATTATTAATAACCCATATGGGGGATTGTGTCACTTGTTTGTTAATAAACCAAGATCCTTAAAGACCCTTAATGACCACACTCCTTATGGGAGGCTCAAAAGTAGTGTATTTGTAATTCTCCAAGTGCATGTTTGGGTGCTTTGTAAATGTTTTTTTTTTATGTTTTAAAAAAATTATGGTAAGACACTTTTTGTTGTAGTTTTTTTTCAATGTATAAATATTTGCATGATGTTTGGTTATACCTCAAATACTTTGTAATTACAAAAATAATTAAATACTTTATATATTTAAAATATTATAACATAGTTTATAAATATGCATAAAACTAATGTGCTTCGTTGATTAAGATGGATATTACATGATTCAAGTTATAAATATTTTTTTTGATAAAAGAGATCGGATATTGCATGTCTAAATTAATATAACTAAAATTTTTTCGAGGGCCTACTTAGATATTTGTTCAAATGCTATAATGTATTATTATCTAAAATATTATGATAAATTCTAAAGAAATTTGACTCATTAAAATACAATTATAATCCTAATATTAGTTAATATAAATTATAAGTCAAAACTATTATCAATTGAATATTTAATTATAATTATAGTATATTATTATTGTTGTACCATCAATTATATATATTAATAAAATTGGCCTTGTATTGGTGAAAGTAGTTGACATCATAAACATAAACATCTCACCAACAGAATGTTAATACAAGGAAAAAGGAAGGAAGGTTGAGGCAAGGTGGGTTCAGGGAGAAAAACAGAGACAAGACCAAATAATTTTTTACGATGTTATTCACCCAAAACATCAATTTTGAAGTATGTCAAAATTATTGCCAAAAGGCAACAAATAATTTTTTTCAACAACAAAAATATGTCATATTAAAAAAATACTTTAGTTTTACTACATATCCAAATAGGACCTGAGTTTGAATAAAGCACTATTGTAACATGAGGATGTAGACTAATTAAAAAAAGTTTGTAAATATCTTGTTCTTTTGTGTGTCTATGTGTGATTGTTTTTTCTCTTGCCCGATATTCATAACAAACTGATATCAAAATTATGTATTTTGGTACCATTCATGGAAACTTAATCTAGCGAGTTTGTTTGTCTATCATCAGTGCAAAATGATTATGTATTTTGCAACATGAGGAAGCACAAACCATGCTAGGATGTTGATGATGACAGTGATTATATATGTCAGTTCAACGAGGAGATGGTGGGACACCATGTAGGTGCTGCTAAGGGCATTGTAGGGGCCTTGCTAAGGAATCATCATGGGCTCCGTAGGGTCATTGCAGAGACATAGTCAAGACACCCCAAGGCTATCATAAAGGTATCATTATGGGAGCCACAAGCAACAACGAGTAGGATGCAGCAAGAGCTGCGTGAGCATCATAGTGTGCAACTGAGAGATGCTCGGAGTAGTGCAAGACTCAATTGGGAACTATGTTAGGCACAATAGGGAGTTTTCTGAATGACATAAAGAACAATAAAACTTGTGTGACTAGTGTAGGGAACAAAAAAGAGTTTCATAAATGGTGCACAACATGACTAGGAGCTTCTTGAGCAACGAAGAGTGTAGTAGGAGTTGTACGAGTAGAGCAAGTCCGATATATATAGGACTATGTGGCTGCATAGAATGTTGCATGGAGTTGTGTGAGTAATGCCACTTGGCATCACAAGAAGTTGTGCATGTGGCATTGTGCATCATAGAGCACACGCGAGGCCACGCCTGTTTAAATTTGTCGACTATCTGGTGGGTCATGCTCATTTAAAGTTGTGGACGGGCCAAACAATTAATACCATCTAAAGTTGCAAGCGGTCATAGTTACTACAACCATCTGAATGCTACATTCGGGGCTAAAAAATCACACTAATATGAGTCTTTGGATAAATGAATCTGAAGGTTGCACTTATCTTAATATGTTGGTAAAGTATAATAGTTATATATGTCATTAAAGAAACTCAGGTCATGAGAGAGTTTTGTTAGAGTTCGAGTAGAATTCTTATTTCTATTTAGACTTATAGAGTCATTTTCTAGCCTATTTTGTTGAGACGTTATTTGTCTATTTGGTTAAAATTTGTATTCTTATTTGTTTATTATTCCCTATTATTATCTAGTTAGGGTTTCACTTTATACTCCAACAAAGTAAAAACTCTTATCATCTAATCTTTCGATATGGGACTTGTTTGCCATGTATTAGTGGTTTGAATAGTTAATAGCGGATAACGATTAATGATTAAACATTAGCAGTAGTATGTTAACTATTAAATTTAATAAAAGTGTTTGATAAATGTAATATTTTAATCAAATGATAAACCTAAATGACTAAAAAGGATATAATTAATTATTTAAATAGTTTGCATTATTATATGTATCCTAAATTAAATAATTTATTTTTATTTTAACAATTTTTGTATTAATAAATAATATCAAATTAATAGTTAACTAAATGATTTTAAAAATTAATAAAATAATAACAAATAATAAAATGGTCATATGGTATAAAAGAATAAGTGTGTTTATACATTATAATAAAATACTTTGAGGATTTATTTGGAAATAAATGCAACGAGCTAGTAGTTATCTTGGATGTTTATCTTTCAAGCATTTTAAAACGTTAAGTTTCAATAGTTTATCTCTATTATTAATTATACTTATCAAACAATTTAAATAGTGTATTGACTTGGTCAACAAACTACACGCTACTCTAAATAACGCTAGTTTAAAGACATACCAAATAGAATCATAATTCAAGTATGTGTGACTTATTCTTAAATATTGAGAACGTACACTTTACAAGGTTTTTCTTCTAGTCGACACTTTTTTGGTGGACTTTTGATTCATAAGACAATTTGAATCTTCATAAATATATAATTAGAGATGCTATAAATAAGAGATAAATATAACTTCAAAGGCTATCCTCGTCAGTTTTTCCATCATTTGTATTCCGTTATCATTATCCCATCTGAGCAGCTGATGTCACTTGTCTATCAACGAGCTCAAGAGAGTCCTTAGTGAAGTTAATTTCATAAATCTCCTTTTTTTATGTGATTTTTTTTCTGACACTTAATATTTCATAAGAAACCGGCATCAAAACTATATGTTTTGATACTATTCTTAACATTTTTTCTTGCTTATACAAGCAAAAATTTTCATACGCATAAATTTTAGCCTAAAATATCAGGTAGATGCATAAAGAAGAGGAAAATAACCACTTTGAGGACATAAAAAGATTATTATATTAATGCCAACATGAAAAAAACGAGCATTATATATTTTTTCATTTATGTATGACATGAATAATATCTAATATTTAGAAACTAAAACTTGCCATCTTACATTTGTGTGCCATTCACTCGTGCCCATTTCTAGGCCTTTTTGAGTATTACGACACAGTGGTCTCATGGGCTGAGAAAATTGGTGCCCAGAGTTGTCCCTATAGTATACCTCATTGAATTCACGTATTTACAATAAAAAAGCTGCGAATAAATAATATTGTTTAAAGACCTTATGTGGCAATTAAGATACTCAAATTGTTCTGTCATTGTTTTTTGTTGTATTAGGATTCAGTCTCTTTTATAATAATGAAAAAAAGTGAAGGGTACTATCCAAGAACAATCCAGCTAAAACCATCTGATATCCCTAATATAGATATTTTATTGGAGTTAAAGTTGTCATGATCATTTCTCGAGGTAGAAATCTATGGGCTTTTGAGGATCGATGATCATAACATCCTACTTTATGAATAAAAAATTATCTAATATAAAATACTTAATATATACATTTATTTATTTATTTATTTATTTATTTATTTATTTATTTATTTATTTATTTATTCACAAGTATTATTTGTTTAGCAATATGATATATTTTTATGTAAATAATAAAAATATCATATTATATTAAAAATATGCGATGTTAGTATACTTTCAAAGAAAAGGAATTCAATTTTCCTGAGGACGAGTTTGATACTATTAGAGTTAACTTGAGTGAGAATAATGTATAAGAGATAAAGAGAAAATAGTAAACCGGATTTAATTGTTGTCCTTTATATTTACTTTTATTTTTTTATTCTAATAGAAAAAAAAATTGTCGATCCTACCAATTTTAGAATCTGGATTTAGATGCAAAAGAGATTTTATGTTTGGAATCTTTCAAGTAAGATTGAGATGTTATTAGTAGATTTTGATATATCTTTGATTGGACCATAACTAGAAGATGAATTCACATGGAATACTGAATTATCATTGCCACGAGATCCTGATAATCTTATATTGGACCATAACTAGAAGATGAATTCACATTGAGTATTGAAATATCATTGCTGCAAGATGTCAGGAAAGAAAGGGATGTGGGAATATTATGCCCATTTCGATGAGGACTTGTGGCAGCTATCTATGACTGCGACAATGTATATAATTAAGATGCAACTTTCTTTTTCTCATCTGATGCCTGGTGTTCTATTTTATCATAGTAAATTGTCAATGGAGGATTCCCCACTTCTCAGAAATGTGGACATGGATTGGTTGTTCGCTTCTCTTTTTGTCTCTTTATTTGTTTGCCTCTGTTTGCTTCTTCTTTTTCTTGTCTTTTTATCTGTTTTTTGTTTTATATTATAATAACAATAATGGATAATAATAATAATTATTATTATTATTATTATTATTATTATTATTATTATTGATAAAGTTTCTCTTGATTATTTTTGCCGTAATTAAGTCCATAACTAATCATATTTTTTCATGTCAAATGCCAATGGTCGACTTAAGACATTTCTATCTTTAATTCATGGAAACTGACTAAACTTAATTTTCTTACAAAAATGTTCCAAAAGGAAAAACCAATTTCCTTTTTTATTAACCATAAAGAGTAATTAAAGAGGAGTATCAACCTCCTGTATGTTAAAGTTCATGCTTCCAATTTCTTTTCTACTGAGAAATTACATTTAATAACTCATTTACCTTCGTAAAAAAGCATATTCCTATTGATGATTGAAAAACAAATATTTATTTAGCATTGTAAAGACAAACGAGAAATTAAATATTTATTTTTTCAATAAGCATACTCCTTAGGGGTTGTTAATTGAGAAATAAGATGTTGTTTCACCCTCAAAAGACAAATCTAAAAGTCATAAAAAAACTATTAACTCCAATTACATGAACAAACTATATACAGGGATAAACGATCTAAAATTGTTAATTGAGAAATAAGATGTTGTTTCACCCTCAAAAGACAAATCTAAAAGTCATAAAAAAACTATTAACTCCAATTACATGAACAAACTATATACAGGGATAAACGATCTAAAATTGTTATTTGGAAAAGAAACTATTCACTCCAATTACATGGATAAACAAAAATTGAGAATAATAATAATACTTTATATCTCATTTTAATCCTAATAGTGTTTTTTTAAATAAATAATCTATATTCTTGACAAAAAATATAAATAATCAAATAGCCCTTGAAAATTGGCAGTCAGGCGAGGAACATTGCATTTTGAACGGTCAAACTTTATTCTTTCCTCTTGTGAATATGAGGATAAAGAAAAAGGTGAAAGGAACAATATAAGTTGTCGAATAATTAATATGTTTTTGTCCTCAATTCTTTTGTTGGGTACATCACCTTGTATATTCTTGTTCTCAAGCAAGTCACTGTTCCATACTTCCCCTTCCACCTTCCCACAACAAAACAAACAAATACCAAGTGGACAAAGTGGAATACCTTCATTCCATGAGTTGATGATAAGGCCAAAATAAAAATACAAAAATAAAGTATGGACTGAATCTAATCTACTCGAACTCAGTGCCGTAGATGTAGATGTCAAGATTTGTGGGTACTTTCTTAGTACATGCACCACATAGATCAGTTTACAACATACAACTTGGGGATATGCATGGCAAACCATATGATCCACCACCACCACCATCCACTGCAATTGCTTTGTTTTCTTATATGAGATGATTGGGAACAACTGTTCACTGAACAAGGAGAGATGGGAGTGTGACATAAGCCATGTACAGGCCCGAAGCTGCAGGGAATTTATAAAGGAAAACTAAAATAAAATAATGAGAGCCACCAATTGGAGGAGAATCTAACCAAAGCAAGCATTCATGCATTTATACGGCTCACAATTCCTTGACAAAAATCCCCATCACATTCCAACTAGAAGACGGCCGTGGCTACACGCCAAAGGTCTTAATTTATAGTCCCCCCCGGGAATCATATGTTTCAAATAATTATGTGAAGGAAAAGAAAGTGGAGAAAAAGAATGGACTTATAAAAAGTTTGTAACTGTTAAGGGCTTATCCAACTAATAGTAATTAAATTGGAGAAGATTGGATTATTTATAGCATTGACAAGTTAACCACCGACCGACTAATTGTTGGTTTTGTCATCTTGCATTATTAAACTATCGAATGACGTCCAAGGAGCGGAATTACATGTGTTCTGTGTTCACGTGTCCATCCAGCATCACGTTTGAGGGTAGAATATGAATAAAGAGGTAATGTAGTGACATATACAGTTGATTAGTAAATGTATTGAATCTTGAAATATATTGAATGTTATTATTAAGAAGGAACTGATCTATGTAAACAAATTATATATATATATATATATATATATATATATATTTGGTCCGTTGATTTTTTTTTTATAAAAATAGTGCATTTACTTTCTTACAACTTGATTAATTTGGATGCAATATGTTTCTAAATGTCAAAGTGTTAGAAATCTTGCAATTAGATAAGGAACACGCATAATTTATGAAGTTCGACATTAAGTAACCTAAAATTAATTATGTAAATATAATGGTAATTAACTAAAATTATTTGTACATAATTTTATTTATATAATTAATGATATTATAATAATTAAAAGTAATTGACATGTTAGATAATGTTACACATAAATCTACTCGAATATATTGTCAAATCATAATTTACACAAACATTAGCTCCATTGTATATGTCTACAAAGAGACAAGAGATGGTAATACAATAGAATAAACAACAAAGGAAGAGGATAAAATATTATATAATTAGTAAGTTGCGAAGTAATCAAAATTAAATGTTGATTAATTTAATAATTTAAAATCTAAGTCATGGTTTCAAAATTTTGTTTATCACTGAACAATATACTACATGCATAAATGTTGTAAGTAATTAATGGAGATGGGGGAGCCGGGGAGGGCAAGACATCCGTTTTAACACATGGCGTGTTTCCGACTGTTTTAGACTTTTCTAACTCTTTATTTTGAAGATCATAAATATTTTTTTTTATTATCACTTTTCCTTCTGTCTTCTGATGTTGAGTCTAACTAGTTAAACGTTACACTTTCATTTTGGACTATATAACATGACATGTCTAATGATCTTGTTGGCTCAAATATATCAAATAGTTAAACAAAGAGACATGAAAAGTTTCAGCAGAGAAATTCAACTATTAACTTGTTTAAAAACCTCTTTATTGGCAAAGGAGACCATTTACCATCCACCGTAATACTTTCCTAAAATTATTTTCCAATTAATATTTGATAAGAAGTATTTCATACTTCCATGAAGAAATTAAACAATTAAATCTTGATTACTTTGTCTTCTCATGATTTTTATCTTGTTTCCATTTCCCTTTCTCTGTCCTAATTCAAGGTCTGGATCCATCTCTCTTTATATATGGTACGACTGTGATCGTGATCTTTGCACGTCCCAAGCACATATAGATAAGTAGCTTGTGAAAAACAAAGGAGGAATCTTGTATCACTTGGGGAGGGCCGGTCAGTTAGTTGGATGTTGTATGGTGGGGTTCAGATCATGTGCATGCATGAAACTTGCCCATGTTTGAGATCGATGTACATACACATCTGGACATCAATCAATCAATGTGAAGATATTGGAGGCTTTAAGTTTGAGCGACGACAAAAAACAGATACGTCCATCCACCTATAAATAGAGAGAGAGAGAGAGAGAGAGAGAG
>LTAE01000431.1:38507-55948 GCA_001647135.1 Pontederia paniculata | reverse complement strand
CGGTTAATGACACAAGGGGAGTCATCTATATAAAGTAGCTGCTTCATTCCATTTCATCAAAACCATCTCCCCTCCACAATCTCTCCAACACTAGCAACTCCTACTCAAACCAACACAAGTCGGATCTAGCATAAAACAAGTCGTGTCCGACCTTCTTCTCTTATGTCGGCAGCTCATGCTCAACCAATGTGACCCAAGCTCCTCAGCAACAGATCGAGTCACCACACAGTTCCATTGTCACACCTCGACCCAACTCCGGGACATCACAAGACATTTCATATTTCAAATTCAAATTATAATAACCAACGTTCAAAGTAAAACTAACTCTAGAATTTGCCAAAAAAATTGATATGATCCTTGCTAAAAATGCGACTATGCGTCAAGTACATACATACATATATATATATATACATATATATATATATATATATATATATATAGGTTTGATGCTGTGTTTTACTGTGCAGTACTAAGATTATGAATACTTTTAATAAAGTATAAAAAATGTTACTAAAATTACTAACAATTGAAAGTCATTTCTTTTAAAAGAAATACTAACAATTTTAGTAACTCCTTACTATAATTTTTTTTGTATAAAGTTATATTAGTACTTAAAATTATTAATAAATTTTAATTTAAAAAAGTAATATTCACTATAATATTTATGATTTATCATGTGAATTTTGCTTTTCCACTGATAGTCTTAGGTGTTTATGTAGATTTACACAAAAATGAATTCTTTTTACTCCTCAATCTCTTTACAATAAAATAGTTGAAATGATCAAATAATCTCTTTACAATAAAATAGTTGAAATGATCAAATGAACTTGATACACAAATTTAGGTAAGAAAACCTTATACGAAACAAAGGTTCCCAAAGGCGCATAGGATAGGATAAGGATTAGGATGCAGTAGGCTTCTTCAGTTCTTCCTGCCAGTGGCTTTTACTTTTGTTTGTGCCAATTATTTTTATGCACTTTGACATCAAAAATCCAAAAATGTGACGTCATCTTGCCATCGGTCTACACCAGTCACATGTCCATTGGCTTCCGAGCACTGACATATATATAACAATTAACCGCAACCACTAAACCTACCATTTTGATTACCAAATTAACCTTCTTAAATTTTTTTTACCAAACTGCCTAGATTTATGTGTTTATAAGGCTAAAATATATTAGTAGTGTAAAAAGTTACCAAGAAACTTTTCGATTAAGATTAAATCTTAATTTATAATTAAGTTATTTAGTTAAGTGAGTTTGTGCAGTTCCATGTCATGATGGATTCAATTATAGTGGAACTTTGTATACCAAAAAATACATGTTGGGTCTAGTTTTTACATTTCAATATCAATCATACTTTTTTTTTACTTTGTCCCGGCAATTTCTACCACGGTTATTTTCTTTTATTGTAGAGATGTGGGGCCCGGGGGAGAGGGTGTGGTGTTAGTCTTCGGCCCTACCATCGGATACGGCTGTAGTTTGCTGGCCCGGCAACGCATGCTCCAATGTCGAACCCCTCCTTTCTCTTCCCTCCATGGATTTGGAGTTGGAGAAAACAAACAAAACATATTGAGAGAGAGAGAGAGAGAGAGAGAGAGAGAGAGTATAATATTGTGATCCCTCCTTGATATGTCAAAAAAGGAAAATAACTAGGAAAAATTAAGGAACCAATTCAAATATTTTGATGGTTAGATTGAAACCTAATTAACAGACAAAAAACTACTAATCTTATATTTAAGTCTTATGGTTATAATCAGTACATGAACAACTCTCAAAGTGTGTTTGGATCGAGGAGAAAAGAGATTAAAGAGAAGGATAAAAATTAACTTTGGATAATAAATATTTTGATGGGAAAGTTAGAATCAATTTTGATCTCAATTCTCTTCCTTTTTTTCTCCTCTATCCCAATATACCTTTTTTTTTATTTTCTATGACTTCATTGTGATTTTTTGAGAAATGATGAAAGATAAATTAAAAAAATAAATTGATATATGAATTTCACTAAAGAAATTTTCATTCAAAAGTCGATAAGTATGCCAATTAAGTGTCTTAGAAGTACTAGTTTGTTTTAAAAATAGTCTTTTAGATTTCTTATTTATAGTAAAATTAATTGTAAAGTTCTATACAAAATATTAATAGAGTTAGAATTTTTTTTTCATTTTATCATTGCGATATAGATTTTGAGATGACCAAGCCGTTGGTGATATTTTGAATAATCAATATCCTCTTAAGATTTATTGGAGAAGTTATACTTTCTTTAATATCAATCATTCATTGTGTCACGCTCTTATTCTCGCTCATTATATTTTTCAATTATTTCTGATTAAATGATAGGATTACTTTATTTTCAAGCTTTGGCATGCACAGACAGTTCAGCCAGGACAAATTAAAAAAATTAAGCCTTTCCTCCTCCCAAAGAAAGGGAAGGAACCTTTTGTATTGTTGCAGTAATGATGCACACACCTCCATCCCAATTCCTTCCTTTGCTTGTTATTGTGAACTGTTTGATGCTTTTTACTAGGCAGTTAAAACCTGTCTTTGCTGAGGGGAATGTACCTGTCTATCTATCCATGATCTACCCATCTCTGCTTGATCCAAGGTATCTGTCTGCAACTGCAGACCTAACTCTCACATCACACATATAATCCCTACCTAATTAAGTTGTCGGCGCAATTATCGCATGATGGCAAGATTCACAAATCCATCATTACCCATTTTTTTAATCCCCTCTCTCTCTTCCTCTTCTCTTCTCTTATCAACCATTTTAAAGATCTCATCTTGTCTCCAAACCAGCTAACTTGGACTTGCAAAACACATGTGAGATATATACCACAACTATTTTTTATAGGTGAAGGAAGCACCATTTGAATACTAATTAGATAGTGGTCCAGAGTTTGAATCCATATCTCCTCTTTAGGTTCATTTGAATTAAAATTATGCCTAAATCTTGATTGCAAACGCATCCAATTATTTCATCAAATAATTGAATGCTAATGAGATCATTTTGTACGGCTAGTTTAGCATTATGGCCAATGGACCCATCTCCATGCTTCTAAGCTAAATAATGACCATTTCATCAGTAACACTCCAACTTAGAGAATTTATTAACTCATGATGGGAAAAAAAAGAAAAAAAAAGAGAGGAAAGATTCAGAAAAGGACCACTAGGAGTAGTTTTAAATGGAGTGTAATGGCAATCTACACCACATTGATTCAAGTCATTGGACTTCCATTGATTTGTCTGTTTCCTTGGCTACTATATTATTGTTATTTTTACTAGTTGCTATCATCCTAATCCTAATCTATATGAATTTTTAAAACATTCTAGTACTCAATTGGACCAGCATTGCATCATCCAGGGCAATGAAGCTCCATTAAATCAGCAATGATTTATCGGATCCCCAACTGTGATGGTGAAAGTACCAAGAACATGTTAACTGAGAGAACATTTAGATCTGTACAAGTACACCCACAGGATATCTATCCCATATATACAATCCATGATCACATCAGTGCATGTACCTGCAGGCTCACAGTCCCACCAAAATCTGATCCTCACACACACACAAAACATTCAGGACAGATCCAGCAGTAGATACCGACGCCCACCGGCAAGGCCTAATATATTAATCCTCTTCTGCCTTGGATTTGAATGCATGCATGAACTATATATGCAAAGACTTAGGATTCTTCACCAAGTCATTAGAAGAACTAATGCTTAAGCTGCACGCTTAAAATCTAACCTTATGGATTAATGAACCCTGAGAGCAGTATACACCAATCAATATATGCATGCATGTCCTCCTCCCCCTTATCTGTATCACAAGTAATCACAGAGCATGATGGGTGTGATAATTGAGCTGATAGATATGCAGACATGAAGACAATATTATATAGGGTGAGACAACTGGTGGTGATCATAGAATTCCAGGGGGCACATGTGAGTCTACCGTGGCTTGTTTAGCTGTCTGTTTAATGATTCTTTCGGAGTAGTGCTCCATAATTTTTGAATGAATAGGGGAATAAGTGGGTCTCCTTATTTTAATGCTGTCCCTTGTTGGCACTGTCTGGGGGGGCATCTTTCTTTTGCGACCCCTCCACCTCTAAATACTTGAACTGCACAGGCCAAAGAGACTGGGATTTGTTTGGCATGCCTTTGAGAAGAGCCCACTAAAATATTCTTGGTTGAGTTCTCTGTGTGTGTGTGTAAGAGAATCTTAAATCCTCCTCTCTGCCTCAGCAGATTTGGGTGTGTGTCATATGTGGAACTGATCAGTTGTTGTTCTGTCCAAGGAAGCTGTGTGTTTGCTGAGTTGAGCAACCAGGAAAAGTGGATATAGTCATACAGTTGCTCAGTTCTATTTCCTGCATCAAGTAAAGTTCAGCTGCCAGAAGGCCTCTGATCAGGTGATGATGCTTAATCTCTTCTCCTCTCTTCTCCTTCATAATTCTTCATCCTCGAAATCTGTGTGTTCGCCTGGTTGCATGAAAGTTTTGAGTACATAACTGGTCGTTCCTTCTGACCCAATTCAACAATGATCCTGGAGATAGAAATTCCCTCATGGTACTGCAGAAAGATTAGTCTTTAACAAGAGCTTCTGTTCAGCGAGTATCACCTGCACAGTTCAGAAGAGGGTTATTTATGGTGATCCTAGTAGTCTTTTGAAGTCTAACCTTTCCCCTGTATTATGGAACGCCAAGTCGATCCTCCTCCTAAATCTTGTCACGTTTACAGCCAACTCCCCTTCCTTGACCTGTAACAAGAGCCAAGTTTCATCGACCATAATTTTGTTTCAGATGCTTTAGATTTATTCAAGTTAACATCGCAAATGAACAAAGTTTACAGATGTAGGAAATTTTAGGGACTAAATCAAATCACGTCGAGAGCCTTCCTATGCACCCAGTTAACGCTGCTTTCAGCTGTTAACATGCAAGTGATCCGCTGTTCCGGATCTGGCATCATGTAGTCCTAACAAATGCCATAACATTTGGAAGTCAATGCAACACCAAGCAAGTCTACTGCAAAATTCTAGAAAGGCAGCATATTGGTAGATTGCCTACTTTTGGGATCTACATAGGCACTTATAGTTAATTCTCAACTAGTTATTGGCCCCAGATCACCACCATGTCTCATCTATGACTATACTCTTTCTGGAGCATCAAAAAGTTCTAGATTTAATATGTATCCACATAGTGTTCTACTTGAAATAGCCAAAGTTTCCACAAAATATGTATTAATGATTTTGTTTATCTTACTTTGAAACAGTGTCTTTGATATGTATCTTGACAAAAATCTCGAAACTTGTACAGATTTGCCGCAGACAATTTGGAATCTACTTTGGTCGAAGCATTAAATCCAAGTCTTTATCAGAAATTAAGGCATCCAAGGACGACACGTTCCAAACGCACAAATAGTTGATGGTGGTAATCTTGAGGTTTGTCCTATAAGAGCAAAGAGAACAGTTTGAGGGCATTGCCTGGGGCACCACCTTCGGAAGGCAACAATGGAGAGGCACATGAAGCAATTTGACAAAGAGTACATGAAGATGGCCATGTTGAAGCAGGAAGAAACCTTCAGGCTCCAGGTACCTTTTTTCTTCTCGTTCGATCATTATACCAAACCATAGGATTCTATACAATCACGAGTCCTCATTATTTTGCATGCATCGTCCAGGTTCATGAACTCCACCGTCTATACCGAGTTCAAAAGAAGTTGATGAGAGATGCCATGGAAGCTGAGATGAAGAGGCAGCGACTCGCACAGATACAGATCGAAGGAAACGTAGCAGACCTGAACCAACAGTGCTACAGTTACACAGATGCAAAGCCTCCCTGTAGGAAGATTGATCTGGAGCTCCCTGCAGAGAAGTACACGGAAAAGAACAATGGAGATGCCAATCCAAAGCTTGAGGAAGAGAGCGATCTGGAGCTGACACTTGCCACCGGAGGCAGCCGTATCAGACGAAAGGCCAAAGAAGCATCATTTACTTCAGAATCTGGCTCAAGCTTTTCTTCATCCTCAAGCGAGTCAGGGACGGCTAAATTTAACAGCAGAGAATGGGGATCGTTCCAGACTTCTGAAGCATCCAAGATGAGGCTCCGAAACGAACCAAGGACGGGGTTTGACATCGAAGGGAGATTGAGACAGGATGGTCTCAAGCAGCCTCCATGGCTTATGCAGTACTTGAGCCTAAACATGACATCTTAACTTCTGTTCTTGGTCTGCAGTGGTTTGTTAATCTCGTTGTAGTTTCAAACAGAACTGTAAGGCTTATTGCGCGTTCCTGATCACTAACACAAATAAGGGCAAAAAGTATCATTCCTTCCGAGATGAGAAGCTGAGCTGTGTGGTTATGAAGAGACAAAGTTCTGTCCCGGATTACAGAAAGCTGCAGGCCGTTGTTGGATATGTCCTTATAAAGCCTAAACTAACACTAGTACTATACTGCAAATATGACAGTATGTCTTATGTTTTTAAGCATCTTCCATTGCTGTATCTACTGATGTTTGTTTGACAATGAAATATATTTTTGATTCATGAGCTATTGTTGATTGGAATGACGAACTGAACCACCAGGCGTATCAGAGATTAATCAATGTGTTCATGAAGCTGTGTACTATGTGATGGCATTATGCAACATGGAAGGGTTGGTTGAATTGCACTGACTATATTTTTATTAGATTAGAAAAGTGTCATAACATAAAATGTAATATAAAATCAGTTGCATTATTTCCACATCAAAGGGTGCAACTCCCAACAATGTTGAATTGTTGATGATAATAAAAAAATGTCTTTATTCATATACAGCAGATTAAGAGGCCATAGACATTCTGTATGATATCAACAAGGAACATAGTTTAGGATATCCAATGCTGTTGACATTTTTGCCATAGATTCATATAGAATCTATAGTGTGCTTGGATCGGTTGGCAACTATAAACTATGAACGTAGACCGGTCAGACTGCTGACATTGGCAGAACAAATTGGGCATTCTGGTGCAGAAAAGTAAGCTTCATTGGAGGCAACAAGACCTTGGATATTGCGGTTCGTTGCAGGTTCAAACTTATTGTACGGGCGTATAGTCTACTTTATCCCCATCTTTCACTTAGAAACAAATGTATAGGCCTGAGAAGAAATAATCTTGGCAGACAGGTAAATGAATAAATGTGGATTGAATTAACATTGCTGGAGAAAATAACGTCACAATATGCAAAGAAGATAACACTAGACATGCTTTTTAACAGGGTTATTCCAATTCTTGATGTTTTCATAAGTGTGCAAATACTTATGACAAACAGTAATGAATCTCACACAAAATTTACAATAGATCAGGAACATCATGATAGATAAGATTTACAGCATTTTCTTATGTATAAATGTATTATAATAATATACCACTCAAATGTATGGAACATCATGTGCCCAACACCAGCATGGAGCAATTACTAATACATGCATACGGGAACTAGTAAGCAAAATTCATGCAGAGGCAACTGAAGAAATTCAGTTAGTGCATGTCCTACGGGAAGCCAACAGCTGCGCCGATTGGCTGGCCAAACTTGCAGGCTGATTCAGAATCCATGAGAAAGAACTCTTGTTCCCACGCCGAGCTTAGGAAAGTTTATATTCGCAGACTCCAATGGGATTATTGTACTCAGCCCCTAATTATATCTTGTAATACCAGACTTCGGCCTCCTTTAACTATCGAAAAAAAAGCACATGCATACGGAAGAAAAGTCATAGGAAGTGAAGAGCTTAAGAAGGGGGGAATAGACGATATCTTATTCTCTCAAAGTATTTATACAAGTGCAACGTTAATGTGCTATTTCAGAGGAGTATCTATTTGTAGGAGAATTAGCTTTAGCAAGAACAAGAATGACACATCAGGATATGGAATGCCTTCTGTCTTTGGGTGGTTTCGTGCGACCTTTACTTGGAGTCTTAGCCCCCTCAGAACGCATGAAGGGGGAGAGGAGCCTCCTGGAAAGGGCACTGATGAGAGATTTCTTTGGTGATGATGAAGGCTTATCTGCAGATGCTACCTGGCCTGCAGGACGTCTCTGGTTTCCCTTCATCTGCATTTGCATTCTCACCAATTCCATTTTCAGGTTGTCATTCTCCCTTCGCAAGTGAGATAACTCTTCTGGTGGATGATGGTACCCACCAACATATGAACTGGACTTGAAAGACATGGCAGGAGACTCTGCACCCGTGTAGCCTCCTCCTACAGTAATTCCATCTCGAAGGCGCTGCTGCTCGTAGTGAAGAACCCGAACTACTATCTGCACTGGAAGCCTGTTATTCTGAGCAGCATGTGCACAAGCTTCTCTAGATAGCTTCTGACAGTCAAGTAAGCTGCAAATCTTCTTCCTTTCGATGTCATTTAAAGATGGGTGAGCCTGTAAGTCGAATCAGAAATTTCATGTCACTAAAATGAGCTAAAAGGCCAAAGAAAATCCAAGAGATATTCCCAGCAATCCATGTAAATAAATTCATCAGTATTTGGAACAATATGGCGGAGAATGCATTCTGCATGCTAACCTTCCATCAATTTATATAGCTAAACATTTTCAAGTACATAGTCTTGGATAAACCATTAAAGTTTTGTTTGCACCATAGCTGGATATGATGAAGTTAAAAGGCATATAATGTTGACACATATAAGTATTAGAGAAAAGAAAAGCATTTCTATTTAGAAAACCAAGATATATGATTTATGCAAATCCAAAAAAGTCAATGTCCAAGAGCACTGATCAAGTTTGATATGAATACCTTGAGGTATATGTCAATGGCTCTGTACATTCCATCTTCATTAACTCTTGCTTGTTCTGGGATCAGTTCAGCAAGGCTATGGAATCTCTCAATGGTCAAGTTGCGATCAGATGCAATTTCTGCAAGGTAGCTCTCCATTAGCTTTCCAACTTGCTCCATATCGCTAGGAGGCGGGGACATAAATCCATCTTCGCCATTATCACCGAAGCGGTTGTCATCATCTTCATGCTCTAGGTAGTTAACCAAGATTCTCTTAACCGTATCCACATCGAAGATTGTGTTGTCACTGATGGCATAGGTAGGAATCAAAAGATCATCCAATACTGCCTGACCCAGCTGCAAGCCTATCCTCTTCTCCAGGTCAAGCCTGCAAGCCACAGTTGTCTCTAGATAAATTGCTGCTCTCAAGAGCACTGACAAAAAACTCACTGACATTGCATTCTTTCCGATTGGCAAAAGACTAACAACTGTTTCCAGTACTACCCTCTTCTCATATTCTTCTTTTGGCTCGATGTTCTTCCTTCGTCTTCCAAAGATGTCCTATACAAAGCTACTAAGTTCAATCAGAGAAATATATGTAGAGAACCTATCAGAACACACTATAACAATAACTCTTATTATTCCAATTATATATTTGAGGATTTTATCACATAAACCCTGATGTATCTCATCCTGCTTGTTTATTTTCTACTTGATCAATCTTGTTACAGAACAAACAGTAATAAAAACAAGTTCTAAAGCATTTCTAGTTGCATGAGGAGAAATTTTTACAAGAAGCTGGAAGTGTATAAATGTGTTTGAGGATTGGAAGTATTGACATGTGCAAGGACAGTGACTCACCAAGCCACGTAGAGATTTCTGTGCGTACAGCATGATTACGGGTCCAAGAGCATACTGTTCAAAGCCTCTCGCTTTGATAGCCATGAGGACTCTGTGAAACGTATTAATTCTTAGCACAATCAACTCCTCAGCCCACCATGCGACGACTGCTTTCGGCTGCGAGAATGAACCAAAGCTTTCCCGAAAGTTTTCAACCCGCGATGATAAGGTCAACTGGCTGTCGTTGCATGCCAAGTATGCCACAGCATCAATGCACCTGCTCATCAACTTGACCTTCTCAGCCATGGGAAGGAGGTCCTCAGATTTGTGCAGCACAGTTATTGAGCCTGAAAGGTTCACCAACGCCACCTCCTCCAAGTAGTCCTCCGTTAAGCTTATGAGATTTCCGGTTTCCAACTCCTCTGTCATTTCGAGGTACTCCGCTGCACACCTCAGAAGAGCAACATTCTCCATGGTGATCTCAAAATTCAACCCATAGCAGAATTTGGTCACAAGTTCGAAAGCTTCAGCACCACCAGGAATATCAGGGATCTGGACCACTGCAGCGTCCTTGAGTTCTGTGAATAGTTTTTGTATGTATCCACATTTTGTGATCAATGGAGACTGAAAAGAGAGTTGGAAACCGTTAGAATCAGTTACAAATCATACTGCAAGTAGGGAGTTCCTAATGGCAAATGAAGAAATGAGAAAAAGATAACAAGTCGAGCAGTGAACATCATAATTCTTCTGAAAATAAATCTATTACATACGAAAGTCTTGAAACATGATATAAAAAGATGTGCAAAATTCATATTGCAAATGTGGAAAACATTTTGGGTCAGCTTTTTTTTATCTCTTGGCATAATTCTTTACAGTTTTAAGCTTTTAGTAGTACCTTGGATAAGGAGAAACTTGCTGCTCCAACCTGCACAGTCACCTCGGTTGGGTTCTCCTGGGAGGAAATCCTTCAAATATCATGCAAACAAAGGTGCACCTTTCAATCAACTGTCCTTATAACTCTCACTCAGAGAACCCAAAAAAATAAAGGACAGGTAAAAAGGAATAAGAAAACTAATAACAACACACACAATTAGTCGAACCAGAAAACACAATTAATAAGCTGATCATGTAACAAAGAGTGTAGAAATCCAACACAAGGCCGAAAACAGCAAGCAATTAATATCTATCTGTGGCGAGTTACACACATGTAAGACAAAGAAGAAAGTACAGGGGGGGAAAAAGAAAGCCTGAATAATGCATCATGGACAAGAAAACAAGGGGAAACGAGCATAGAAAATTAAATAGGACGATTCATAAAAACCATTCGCTGGTTCTCCTCATAGCAGCGGTCATCAGCTGTTTCTTTCCAGGAATGGCAGCAGATGGCGGTTCAGTCTCACGAGCTCCCAGCAACAGCATTCCTATGGTTGCTGATATGTGTCCCCCACTCCTTATCTTGTTCAATCCTTTTCCGTTATTCCCTCTTCTTTATCTCCGTCAGGCCTCCATCACAAGAGCAGATATCCAGCGATATCTTGGAAGAAAATAAAATAAAATAAAATAACGAGGGTTGAAATGGATCAGAATTCAACATCAAAGATGTGGTGCAGGTTCGAAGGGTTAACACTCACAAGTACGAATTGTATCTAATTTCGTTGTTCTTTGTCTTCTTCCCTGTTTTATATGGCTAGAAAGCGAGGCCACCAGTCTTCTTGCCACTGTCACTTTCCTTTCCAACCACCACAGGCGTAGGCAGCCATAAGAAATATTTAATTGGTTCTCATCAATAAATTATACATTCATATGAACAGTAGTATAATGATATCCTGGTAAGAACTAAGAAGTAAGAAGTATGTGTGACAAACTCCAAGCAACTTGTTCACGAACAGAACTCAGAAGACAGTGTATACTATGACAATTGGCAACACCATTAAAGTTGCTGATTCACGGCCATTTAACTTTGCACGAGTTTCTTGAACGTGTGGCAGGACCCATACAAAGTATGATAAAATTATATCTACACTGGATTACTACCCATAACTTTCTTCCCGTTGGCTTTATCCTCTGCAGTAAATTTGCTATTGTCACAAGAAAGGATAAACAGACAGGGTTGAAGATTTTTGGCATTGACAAAAATACATCTCAGAGCTTGCAGTGAAGCAGTAGTTACTTCAAATTTGCATTTTTTTTGGCTTGAACAATTCATTCAATCGCGTTCTGTTAGCATGGTAACTTGTTCATTTTGTGCACAAGTAAGAAGCACACAGAAACTTCTCGTGGTTGTACCTGGAAAAATTGACGTGCTGTAGCTATTTAACGCAATTCATTTAGCCTGCGAAGAATCCCTTGAAGAAGAACAAGGAATAGTTTGTTAAAAGACTAAAAAACTTTGCTTTTTTTTGTTCGATGCATCAATTGCCCTTAAACTGTGGCTATAAACGTGTTACATTGTTAGGAGACTTTTGCATGTAGGACCACCTGATCAAACCAGGCAACATGAAACCCTTTTTTAACTGTTACTGTTACACGTGTTGCAGCCACATATTTGAGAATCCACTTCAGAAATTTATAAATCAATCGATCAAGAAACTATAGTACGTCTTATATTAACCACCAGAAACTATTTTACATTACATATTTCTGTTTTTACTTGATCCAGAGACAGATATATGGCGTTTAATTTGCATGTCCCATGGGTAGCTCTGAATAGCGAGGAGCAGCTAAATATCAAAAACATTTGATGGAAACTGAGAAGCTTCTTGAACTGAAAAAGACGAAAATAATCCGTGGAAGTGGAGAAATGCATGAAATGTGAACAAGATGAGATCATTAGCATACTACCATTAAGTACATGTAATATCCAGCCCATTACTAGTTAAACATGTTTTTCCTCTTCTAAGTAGCAAAATAAAATGGTAGGATCTGTATCGCTCTTTCCATAAAGAGGATTCCCATATCCCGTAGCCAAATAGTTGCATTACTGGCTACATATGTTATTTAGGAAACTTAGACCAGAAACTTTGAGGCACAGGTTCCAAAAGACAATCCAGTGTTTTTAGATTTAACCCCAGCAACAAAAGAACAAAAAATAGTCGAAGGTCGAGTAGTTGCAAAAGCAACTCCAGAAAAAAGATGTGATCATCATTGAATTAACAATTTATATTTAATAGGTTTGCAAGACGAGAAAATAATTGGATGAACGCAAATACCTATAACAATATGTTTTTACATCCCTGAAACATACAGGAAAAATGCTACAAATGCAGGTGAGCAATTGCTTTCATTATTGATTTGTGTTATTTCAAAATCCAAGTATGTACCTTAAGAATGATTCATGTATTATAACAAACAATCACTAACTCTGTTATATATATTACAACAACAGAATCCATTTGAACCTACCTACAAAGTTTGTTGAAGTTGCCTGGAAGACAATAAGAACAGTTCCTCCTGACTTACTCCTTTCTCTTATTTGAATTCCTTTTCACCCAAATAATAAAGCTAATAATATCACTATCACATGTCCAAGTTCTTACCCATAATAGTATATTGCAGAAGCGGAAGGTGCCTTAGCACTAATGACTAATCAAAGTCAAATTGGCTAGCATATCACTTTTCCATGCTCACCTTCTCCAAACTTGCCATGTATGTTATGTAAATTGTCCAAAGAAATGCAAATGAATTATTTCCCAAGGGCTGAAAGAATATGAGATGCACATACATCATTAAAGGATATAATCTAAGACTTGACAAAATTAATTGTTAGATAAAGTAGATAATGTTTTTTTTACCTGTAATCGGACAGGTATGAACTTATAGGTTATGAAATCGCACATAGGAAAATACACGACCCCCTTTTTGAAGGCAGGAATCAAGTCTCTTTTCAATCTGGCAAGGATCTCATAACTGGTTTCGCCTAAAGTTGCAAAATAGAAAATATTAGTAACCACAGGTCCACAGCTATAACATGCCTGGCATATTTAAGAAAACAACACTGTGTACAATCTAAAATGTGTTCCTCTAACTCAGGTGATGATCAATTGATCTTCTGCATGTCAATATATAAAATAGAAAGAAGTCTTACCTCTTAGTCCTGCATTATATGAGAAGAAAACTGCGGTCATCAGTGCGTATATTGCTTGTCCAAGTAAAATCTTCTTGAAAGTGGAAACAATATTCCGTTTTGGAAGTATTCTTGAAACAAAGTTATACCAGCAATGGTAAAATGGTCCAGAAACAAGAAGTCCATAACTACCCATTCGTAAAGTTCGTACAAAGTCAATGCTATCAGAAGATTTGAATGTTATCATCTGTCAAAGCATACACAGAAATTAGTAACAGCTAAAGTGTTATTGAGTCCTCAAGAAAATAAGAGTTCAAAATAAGACGTTCAGAGAACCCATCAGAAACAAAAGATGTTAGAGGAATAAAGCAATAGTATCAAAAGAGAAAGGACTCCCAAGTTAGTAGCTATTTAAACTCTTCTCACATTAATGAACCTTGTATCATACGTCGGTAATGAAGCAATCAAATCGACACAACTTACATTTATTTCCTCTCAAACTATCCTAATTTTATGTCTTCATTGTGCAGACACCAAAATATTAAGAAATCTATGGAAGGTGTAAAAGACCAATAAACTTGTATGATAGAAATTAAATCAGGTTCAAAGAATTACGTCAGTTGTTTGTCTGTTAAAGGTCTCTTTTGTTCTGAAAACTAATTTAAAAAATTGTAACAATGTAACATCTTACCCTCAAAAGCACAAAAAAAAGGCAACTTTATCTGTTGCAGTAACATGGGCAAACTGGTAATTAAATTATCATAAATTTGTTTCGTATAAAGTCAGACGTATAATAAACATCAAGATCCCTCTTAAGATATTAAGCACCAACATCACCAGTATAATATTATTGATGTTTTGGTTTTTACAAGACATGAGATTTGGTTGCCTTACAGGAGACCAACCTAAGGATTGAATATTAGGGACTTGTCAAAATGAATTTTTACCAGTAACCACAAGAGTTGGCATCATAATCTAAAATGAACTAAAATCACTCATAATTTTGTTTTAGACAAAAGAAAACAAATGTCAGGTGTAACTCATTTTGTCCCGACCTTCATTTTTTTGAACCAAAATCGATAACTTACGCATGTAAATCCAAAACTGATTTACACCAATATCGACCTCAAGTTAACATGTTTCCTTTAAAACAATATTAATAAGCACAGTAGACTTTTGTACATTTTCTGTCAGAGCAAGTTATAAAAATAGTTCAGATTTGACTCTTCCAAATGATTTATGTTTTCCAGTTCTCCTGATAAGTACAAAGTGGCACAATATATAGTGCATTCATGTGTGCTCGTTACCATGTAGAGTGTAGACAGCCTGAAGAAGATTCATATAAATACTGCTCTATACAGAAATTGCTAAATTCCAAATGCAGAAACGCCGACAAGTAATCCCTTCTCCCATGCTATAAATAAGCGTCTACCCAGGAATCAGCCTCGTTATGCCTTGATCATTACCAAATCCACCAATTTGTATTATTTTTTTTTCAATGTACTTTCCAAATACCCTTGAAATGCTTAACTTTTATCCTTTGGAAGAACGAGAGCAAAAAGGCTAAAACTCGAAGCAAATTAAGATATTAATTCAAGGAAACACAAAGTGGTGCAGAATTCCGCTTCCTGACCTGAGAAGAGACATCTGCCGCGGTGAAGATGGCTGCAGCAGACAGGGCTTTGGTAAGGAGTGGGCGGGCTTCGATCATCCTGAGGTACCAGCTGATGAACCCTTTCCGGAAGGAAGCGGACGACGGAACGGCGGGGGTGGAAGACAAGACGGGAGGAACAACCGACGAGGATTCCTTCAACTCGGAGGAGAGGAGGCGAGAGGGCACGTGGGCCCGCACGGGCTGCGACGAAGGCCGTGACCTGGGAATCGCGCCGGCGACTGCGAGGCGAATGAAGTGGAGGCAGCGGCGTTGAATTCGCCGGCCGGCGGCGCTCACCAGGAAACGGGTACTGCTCATCCTCGCTGCGGGATTTTTTATTTCGAGTATTTAAATGGTGAGAAAACATTTTTAGAAACCATGCCAATTTGTTGGATTTTGGAAAGTGACATTTAATGTATTGACTTCTTAATATTATTCAGCAATTTATAATTTAATTATCATTTATTAAATTATTACTATATTATCCTATTTATTTTCATATAAATATATATTATCAAATATCTTTTATAAATATTGTCAAGTTTGTATTATTAAAATAAAACTTATAAACTCGGATCATAAATTTAGAAATAATGCATTTAGCATAAATAATTAATACCTTTTAAAATAAAATAGGAGAATATTATTAATTTTCAATAATAATGATAAATAATTTGTTTTTAATTAATAATGAGTAATAATAATTATATAATATAAAAGTTATTTTAAATACATTATTATTATTATTATTATTATTATTATTATTATTATTATTATTATTATTATTATTATTATTATTATTATTATTATTATTATTATTATTATTATTATTATTATTATTATTATTATTATTATTATTATTATTATTATTATTATTATTATGTATTTTTAATGATTTATCGTATTATATTTTATTATATTTGTAGAAGATTTAAAAATGGTAAATATAAAAAATAAATAAATATAATATTCCTTCAATATGAAAATTATTAATTCATTTTAATTGGAAGTGTAATAAAATGTATAAAACTTAATAAATAATATATAAAAAATAAATGTGACATTTTAGTTATATTATAAATTTTATAAAAAAAAATTAGTTTGATTCGGGTCTCCATCTGTTTCCTTGGGTTAGTAGTCCTAATTTAATTTGATAATTTTATTTCTTTAAATAATTAACCTACTTTTTATTCAGAGATCAATTTTTTTTATTTTTGGGAGTTAGATAGATTTTTCAGTTTTATTTTTACTTACACCCTACGAATGACAAGTCATTCACCAAATCATGTTAATTTAGCAATCTAAAATGTTTCCAATGTCCATGGACAATAAAAATATATAAAAGAAATAGATGAGAATTTATTATACTTTTGTCTAATACTATCATTAAATGTTAATCACTTTTAAGAATGATTGAGAAACATACCTCAAGAATATCTCCTCGTCCCGACTACCGAGAATTATGAACTAAGGTAAGATAAATAAGTAAAATATTTGAATTGCCCTCTTTATATATCATCAATATGAGAAAATTACCTTATTTATTTTGCATGTGGGGCTAAATGGGCATATACTTTCCAAAAAATGACAAGATATACAAGAGAAATCTACAAAATGTTCAAACCGAGTCAAACTTACATTATATGCATAGAGCATCTTCTTAAAGTTAAATTTATTTAAAGATATAATTATAACTTTAAAACTAAGAATATAAGTAATTTCAGTTAAGAAAAAGATATGCAAGGCATATATTGTTGCACTATAACTCATCAACTCCATAGGAGTATGACCTTTCTTTTAGTAAAATATGAATCTAGTTATCCGACCAAATGGAAACGTATTACAATTTAAACAAATAAATTATGCAATTAAGGAATGAAAATAATACTAATAGTATTGAGTTATAAAGGGACAGAACACATTTTTTGCTAATGTTTTCGTACCCTAATACCAGGTCCAAAATATGTGATCCACATATACTGCAATTAATCATGCACTCATAAAATTAGCATCAAAGCATATCAACATTCATCGCGAATGTTAGCTTATGATGGTACGAATATATATATATATATATATAAATATATATATATATATATATATATATATATATATATATATATATATATA
>LTAE01000431.1:26980-37931 GCA_001647135.1 Pontederia paniculata | reverse complement strand
TCTCTCTCTCTCTCTCTCTCTCTCTCTCTCTCTCTCTCTCTCTCTCTCAAAAACCTTAAAAAGAAGCAAGAGGAATTAGATCAACGAGGAGATGAAGAAGAGAAACTAAGGGAGGAGGTAATTTGAAGAAGAAAGTTGAGAATGAAAGAAAAGAAAAAATCAAAGGTAACAAAGAAAGAAAAAGAAAAGAGTTTAATTATAAATCCTAAGATATATAATAGGTGAACTCGACTAATTCCATTTGATTGGATGAGAGGCTTGAATTCTTTATTTTCTCATTTATAAAATTACGTAACTATGCATTAATGTTTATGTGAAATTAAAAACTATGCATTAGAATTTATATGACATGATTTTAATTGGATTATGTTTCTAATGGGTTGAATGCTCTTTTTGTATGATTGAAACTTGAAAAAATAAGTGTTGCTTCTTATAGATGAAAGTTTACCTTAAAATGTATAAATGATTGAATCCTAAAAAACTTAAATCATTTAAGAATTATAATTGATCATTCTTCTTAAGAAATTGATTAAGGTATGAACTTTATGATTATCTCTTAAACATGATAGTTGTCCTTAGCAGATAGTCATATGCTAAGGGATGAAAACTAGGGCAAGTCATTCCAACCTCTCATGGAAATTGTTAACTATTTATTCTTTTGTTCCCAAAGCAAGGATAACATTCAATGACAGTTCTAATTTTGATGGTTTTGGATAATAAAATGGTGCTTAGGTATGTATCCCTAGCTAACCAAACATTATCTAAAGTAATGACACATAATCCTATCTTAGTTCATGTTCGTTGTCATAGTTTGAGGCATTGGTCAAAGAAAACTGAGTATAAATGGAGAAAGCTTTCAAACACTGGTCATTGTCATATGCAAAAATTGATGTAGGTGGTTAGATGAATCATCCTACATGAAAGAATCGTATGCCAATCTACCGGCGACCTAATAAAGCATTAAAAAACAATAGCATTCTACCATTGAATTGACTTGGTTGTTTCCACTACCATTAGCAATCAGCCAAAAGTGTAAGAGTTTCTGGACTACGAGAAATCAACCAAGTTCTTTGGAAATGCAAACTTTTGCTTGTATAACCTAATAGGCAAACCTAAGATTAGAATGCGTAGCAAGATAAGGTTTTGACTCAAGAAAACATAATCGCATCCAAACCTGAGAAGAGATGTTTGCGGTAATGAAAATAGCTTTGAACTTTAGACCTTTGGTGAGGATGAGATGAGTTTGGATCATCCAAAGATACCAGCCCACATATCCACTCCAGGCGGAAGAAGATGCGGCGGCGTTCGCCGCCATTGCTGCAGTGGTAGTGGCTGCAAAGGGAAGGAGGGGAGAAGCGAGCAACGACGAATCCTTGAACTTAGACAAGAAGAGACAAGAGCGGACACAAGGCAGAGGTTGCAGCCATGTCTTGGCGAATGCACCCGAATCTGGAGAAGGAGGAGGAGGAGATGAGCTCGTGGGCCATCAACGCTCAAGAATCTGTCTATGCTAATATATTTCTCCTTCCTCTTCATTTTTTGGGTGGGGTGAATTGAATAGTGTGTCAAACAGTAAATGCCACATAACTTATGATAAGCATACAACTTTTTTGGGTGTTGATAAATATGGTAGTCCTTTGGCCGCCATGGTTCAAGGAAACATGTACATGCGGAGCGGGTTCATGAAAATGGCATGAGATTAGTGATGATGGCCGATATGGGTGGTCAGTGACTATGACTCATGTATGGTTGAGTGTTCAACAACAAAGCACCATACTAACTCAAAAAAGCTGAATAAGAAACCCTAAATAGAAAATTTTAATTGAATATTACGATAAAATTCCATTTAAATCACCAGTCCAACAAAAGAAATTATATTTGACATTTTTTTTCATTTCTCTCACCAATTCATAATTATTATATTATCAAGCTCATATAATAAAAATTGTGACATTGGCTTTTCTATTTTAGTTGTTAAGTTTGATGTGCTTATTTTAAACACATTTCTTATATTTTTTTTCCCATTTAGATCTTTAACTAGTATGGTATACAAGAGCTGACAATTCAAAAAAATATGGATTTACCTAAAGGATGACTTTTTTTCTAAATGATTTTAGGATGACATTTTTAATTTTGAAAAGATTATCCAAAATATATTGAGTATCATTTTGAACAAAAAAACAAAGAAACCACATTCAACATTAATCACTTGTCTGATCAAATTTTTGTAACATATTTTTTTTCTCATGTTGCAAGTAAGGCTAAAGCATATTGCATAACAGAATAAATTGATTTCTCAATATGAAAAAAGAATATTGTACAAATAACAAAATTACAATTTGAAAAAAATAAAAAAGTGTGCATGTAACTTAATAAGAAATGTGTATATTAACATTTGGAATACCACGAGAATTACATGTGTGGTGTGGTATGCTCGACTCAAGTTTTAACTCAGGTGGTACTTTACTTTGAGTCAAATCTATAATGTTAATTAAACTATTCAAGTAAATTGCTAGGTCGACTCCAAATACATCAATCAATTAATCAATATATGATATAAAGTCATACATCACCTATTTTTCTCTCCTTAAAATATTCATATTAACTTTTTTTGCAATTCTAAAATTATTTCTTTGTTTTATTGCATTAAGTTATAAAATATTTTTTAGCATTTAATTTTGCATAAACATTGTTAATTACACTAAGAGTTAATTTTCAAGCAAGTGAGGCAATAAAAAAGCCATGCCTTTAAAATTCTTACTAATTAATCGATGTCAATATATAATACAAAACAATGTATCATGACATCTCTGTAATATGGAGCTCTCTCTTTCAACCATAAGTTTATACACACACACACACACACACACACATATATATATATATATATAGTGTGTGTGTTTGTGTAGAAGTGTAATACAATGAGATTGAGATAACTCAGATTTGAGACTGCAAGCTTCTTGATTTCTCATTTCCAAGTTCAACTCAACTTGCTAATAAATTAAAATTATAAAAAAGATTAAGGAATATGCGAAGCAGATTTTGCTCCTCATGTATGGAGCATCATAAGATTTATAATGAATGACTTGTATTATTACTTTCATCTAAAATGAAGAGTCACATGTCTTGATATGAACCTTTCATTGTAAATTTGATGGTGTTCCATACATGTGGAGCAGAATCCACGTATTCCTTATTCCCAATTAAGATGTATTATATGCATTTGGAGTATGCATGGCAAATGAATCCTACAATGTCAAAATGCATAAAGAATAGCGGAGACCAATGAAAAATGTTTGGATAAAAGGATGGTAGACACTAGACATAGTAAACATTTTGGATTTTATGGAGTTCAAATTTTCAAATGATCTTCCTGTCGAAAAAATCCGAATCTTATTTAAATTTTATACTATGAATTCTTTGAGATTTAAAATTAAAATATAAGAGGATTCAACGAATTAGCAACCCTTGACCCACTTAGTTGATAAATAATTTATTATCGCTTAATTAAAATCTCAAGTTCGATTTTTTTATGTAAACTTCATTAAAAGTTTCACTCATCATAATAAGACATGCATCCAACATAATGATATTCTTCTCTTTTCATAGTTTTATTACTAGTTCCCAAGTGCATTCACAAATATATCATGTATATGTTACCCAAGTATGAAAATGCCAACTTTATCTTGTCACATCATTGGTTTAATTAAATATTTATTAGGCTAAATTTTTATATAAAGCATTTTCAGATTTAAATTAATATATCAAATCTTCATTCTCCCAAAATCTCTCTCTCTCTCTCTCTCATTCATATATATATATATATATATATATATATATATATATTATATATATATATATTAAGAAACCTTAAAAAGAAGCGAAGAAGAGAAACTATGGGAGGAGGTAACTTGAAGAAGAAAGAAGTTACAATTTGAGAATGAAAGAAAAGGAAAAAAATCAAATGTAAAGAAGAAAGGAAAAGAAAAGAGTTTAATTCTAAATCCTAAGATATATAATAGGTGAACTCGTCTAATTCCATCTTATTGGAATGGAGGCTTGAATTCTTTATTTTCTCATTTATAAAATTATGTAACTATGCATTAATGTTTATATGAAATAAAAAATTATGCATTAGAATTTGTATGACATGATTTTAATTGGATTATGCTTCTAATGGATTGAATGCTCTGTTTTATTATTGAAACTTGAAAAAAAATAAGTGTTGCTTCTAAAAGATGAAATTTTACCTTGAATGTATAAATGATTGAATCCTAAAAAATCTTAAATCATTTAAGAATCGTAATTGATTATTCTTCTTAAGAAATTGATTAAGGTATTAACATTATGATTATCCCTTAAACATGATAGTTGCCCTTAGTAGATAGTCATACACCAAGGGATGCAAACTAGGGCAACCAGTTCAAACCTCCCATAGAAATTGTTAACTATTTATTTATCTTTTTTTTTGTTCCCAAAACAAGGATAACATTTAATGATAGTTCTAACTTTGATGGTTTTGGATAATAAAATGGTGCTTAGGTATTCCTAGCTAGCCAAACATTATCTAAAGTAATGCCACATAATCATATCTTAGTTCATGTTCCTGGTCATAGTTTGAGGCATTGGTAAGAGAAAATTGAGTATAAATGGAGAAAGCTTTTAGACACTGGCCATTGTCATATGCAAAAATTGATGTAGGTGGTCAGATGAATCATCCTACACGAAAAGAATCATATGTCAATCTAATGACGACCTAATGAAGCATTAAAAGATAATAGCATTCTACCATTGAATTGCCCTGGTTGTTTCCACTACCACTAGCAATCAGCCAAATAAGTCAAAAGTGTGAGAGTTTGTGGACTACGAGAAATCAACCAAGTTATGAAAATGTAAACTTTTGCTTGTACAACCCCATTGGCAAACCTCATATTAGAATGCATAGCAAAATAAGGTTTGACTCAAGAAAACATAATTGCATCCAAACCTGTGAAGAGATGTCTATGACAATGAACATAGCTTTGAACTTTAGACTTTTGGTGAGGATGAGACGGTTTTGGATCATCCAGAGATACAAGCCCACGTATCCACTCTAGGCGGAAGAAGATGTGGACCGCCGCCATTGCTGCAATGGCAGCGGCTGTAGAAGGAAGGAGGGGAGAAGAGGGTGATGAGGAATCCTTGAACTTGGACGAGGAGGGGCAAGAGCAGACACAAGCTCTCGCGGGCGGAGGTTGCAGCCAGGTCTTGGCGAACGCACCTGAACTGGAGAACGTAGGCGGTGGAGGAGGAGGTGGTGAGCTCGTGGGCCATCGACGCTCAGGAATCCTACTAATGCTAATCTCTTTCTCCTTCCTCTTAATTTTTTGGGTGGGGTGAATTGAAGAGTTTGTCAAACAGTAGATGACACAGAAATTATGATAAAGCATAAAATGTTTTTGGGTGTTGATAAATATAGACATCCTTTGGCCGCCATGATTCAAGGAAACATGTACATGGAAAGCGGGATCATGAAAATGGCGTGAGATTAGAGATGATGGCGAATGTGGGTGGTCATTGACTATGACTTATGTATGGTTGAGTGCTCAACAACAAAGCACCATACTAACTCGAAAAAATTGAACATGAAACCCTAAATAAAAAATTCTAATTGAATATTACGATAAAATTCCATTTAAAGCACCGGTCCAACAAAAGAAATTATATTTGACATTTTTTTTTCATTTCTCTCACCAATTCATAATTATTATATTATCAAGCTCATATAATAAAAATTGAGACATTGGCTTTTCTATTTTAGCTATTAAGCTTGATGTGCTTATTTTAAACACATTTCTTATTATTTTTTCCATTTAGATTTTTAACTAGTATTGTATACAAGAGCTGACAATTAAAAAAATGGATTTACCTAATGGATAACTTTTTTTATAAATAATTTTAGGATGATATTTTAATTTTGAAAAGATTATCCAAAATATATTGAGTATCATTTCGAACAAAAAAAAGATACCACATTCAACATTAATCACTTGTCTGATCAAATTTTTGTAACACATTCTTTTTTCTCGTGTTGCAAGTGAGTCTAAAGCATATTGCATAGTAGAATAAAATGATTTCTCAATCTGAAAAAAGAATATTGTACAAATAACAAAATTACAATTCAGAAAATAAAAAATATGCATGTAACTTAGTAGGAAATGTGTATATTAACATGTGGAATACCACGAGAATTACATGTGTGGTGTGGTATGCTCGACTCAAGTTTTAATTCAGGTGGTACTTTGCTTCGAGTCAAATCTATAATGTTAATTAAACTATTCAAGTAAATTCCTAAGTTGACTTCAAATACATCAATCAATTAATCAATATATGATATAAAGTCATACATAACCTATTTTCTCTCCTTCAAATATTCATACTAACTTTTTTGCATTTTTTTTAATTATTTTTTTGTTTTATTGCATTAAGGTATAAAATATTTTTTAGAATTTAATTTTGCATATCAATTGTTAATTACACTCAGAGTTAATTTTCAAGCAAGTGGGGCAATAAATAGCCAAGCCTTTAAAATTCTTACTAATTAATCAATATCAATATATAATATCAAACAATGTATCATGACATCTCTGTAATCTGGAGCTGTCTCCTTCAACCATAAAGTTTATAATTTACTATTTTTATTATTATATTGAATTAAGGTTATTATTTGTTAATATTTGATTTATAAAATATTAATTGCACAATGATTAACTTTCAAGTAAATGTGATATCTTTGACACTAAACGCACATGACTTTTAAAATTCTTGTCAATATATAATACAAAATCATGCGCCATAGATTTTCCTCTCCTTCAAATATTCATTTTAGAAATTTTATAATTTTTTGAATAATTTCTTCATTATATTAAGTTAAGGTCTAAATTCCTTTTTAGTATATAATTTACGTATAAGTTATTAATTACCCAAGTCATATATATGACTTTTAAAATTCTTGGTAATTAATTGATAGTGATGTATATAAAATCATGCATTGTAGCATCAATGTAATATGATAGAGGAGCTCACTCCTCCAATAATAATTTTTTATATATTTTTAATTATTTATTCATTATATTGAATTAAGGTCTAAAATATTTTTAACATTAAATTACAAATTATTTATTAATTAAATAATAGATAATATTCAAGTAAGAGTGACACTCCTATAGTCACACTGTATATTCATGATATGTAAAATTCTTACTAATTAAATCAATCGATATATTATAAATTCGTGTGACATATCATTTTTATAATATAGTGGAGGGTCTTTCTTCTTTAAGCATTCATGTTAGAAAATTTTCATTTTTTTTTGGATTAATTATCTCTTTATTGTATTGAATAAATGTCCAAGTTATTTTTTAACATTAAATTTATACGTTAGTTGTTACTTACACAAGAGTTAATTTTCAAGTAAATGGGACGCTAAAAATCATATTATATGCATGACTTTAAATTTTTTGCTAATTAATGAATATCAATATATGTATAAAGGTATTTTGCAATATGATGGAGGAGTTCTCTCCTTCAACTAGAAATTCATAGTTTTTTTCTGAATTATTTCTTTATTATATTGAATTAGGGCCTAAATTATTTTAGGATTTAATTTATAAATTAGTTATTAGTTACAAAAGGGTTAATTTATACATTTAATACTTTATTATATACGACTTTAAAATTCTTGTTAATCAAATATAAAAAAATAAAACTAAAAATGGACTAATTTATGAAATAGTAAAGAATGATAAACTGTAACATGCAATTAATTCATATGGTGAACTAGAAAGATATTAAAAGTAAATCAACATCAATATATAATACAAAATCATATGTGGAGGAACTTTCTCCTTGAACATTTAGCATTTAGTCTACACATTAATTGTTAATTATACAAGAGTGAACTTTCGAGTAACTGAGACATTCGAGGTCACATCACATATACATAACCTTTTAAAATTGTTGCTAATTAATCAATTATTGTACAATAAATTAGTAGGATGTCACACATAGAATTATTAGTGGTCATTAATTATTTTTAGTGGACATTAAATTTACATGTCAACATGATGATTTTTCACATTACATAACTTATTTGCTTATTATAAAAACAATATGTGTATATTAAAAATTAGAACATATGCAAACGAAAATTAATTAAAGAAAAACCTATATTTATATGTTCAATATACAATACAAAGTGACGTTTTTTGGAAAAATTGAAATGAGCATATAGTGCCTTCCGCTTTTCTTATTTATTACTTATTTTTTTGTTTTTGTTTTTAGACTTTTATTTTCTTTCTTTGCAGTGTTATGGTTCCTTCTTTAAAGAGACCATAATAACATGAATTCATGCATTTAGTAGCTTTCTCCTAGCATCCATATTTTTCTTTTTTGATGACAAAATCATGTAGTGGAGGACTCAAGTTTAATGTCCCTTTAATTAAATAGTCATCAGTTTGATAAAGTCCTGTTCGACCCACTCATAACAAAAAATAGTGCTTTTGATAAAAAAAATCATTCACTATCATTAGTTTTCTTTTCCACGCCGAGGTGATATTTGGATTGCACACATCATATCGTTAGAAAGTCAATATTTTATCCTTTGGCATATGATTCCTTCATTGCAATTGTGGATATATACTATGCTTAAACACATCCTCAAAGTGCTCTAGAAGCCTTCTTATGAGGATTTTCTTGTTTGTTCACCTATAGTACAAAGTTTGATTTGTAAGATTATCCATATAAAAGATCTTGTTTCTTAGTAATTGAGTGAGATAAAACAATATCATTAGTGCATATTTATTATTAAGGGTCATAATGTTAGATGTAGTTGTTTTTGTCTTTGTAGGAGTTTTACCAATGAATTTGTTTGATTTGAATTTACATAATGTATTCCTATATGTTTATAACTTATAATTCATTGATATCAAATAGGGACTTCTTTTATATCTATATATATTGTGGAATTTGTTCTAACATGCGAAGGAGGGTAAGACATGTTGATTTCGGGTAGAAGATAGACTCATTGTCACCAAGTAATTATGGTATCTATATTTCTATGTCTAATTTCTTGTAATGTAGGATCACGAAGGAGTGTCGGGACTCAAAGTGGGTGGGGGAATCTAGGCATTCGTCGTACTTTGACACTCATCGAGGGGACATATTTCTACTTGAGTTTGGAACATGATGTTGAAGCTTTCGTTAGGACACGCTTCATTTGCCAATAAGACGAGCCCATCAAGTAAGCGCCTAATGGACTTTTAAAACTCATGCCTATAATAGAGTGACCATGGAGGAATATCTCTATGGACTTCATCATGAGCATGCTCTTGATACGAGGGTACGGGTACCATCGTAGTAGTCATAGTATTCCACTTTTGTTGTCGACTCCGCTAGTTGCCTTGTTGTTGAAGCACATGATGAGGTATTAGGATCTTCCCTAAAGAATTATTAGTCATCGATGTGATCTATTCATTGACAACTTTTAGAAGGAACTATTCAAAATGTTATGCTTCAACTTGTATTTCTCCGCTGCAATCCACCCATAGACTGACGATCAAACGAAGATGATAAATTATGTCCTATAGATCTACTTAAGGCGGTATGTGAGTGTCAGCTAGAAGTACAGAGCTAAAGTACTCGAATTGCTCAATTCTCTTACAATATCCAAAGATGTGAGTTGACCAATTAAAGTTCAGCCGAGATAGTGATGGTGCAACGAAATCTCCCTCTTAATGATATCACTAATATTTATAGTGGCAAAGTCCTTGTTACACATCGTAGGACCAAAGAATGACCAAACACAATAATATTGCTCGATCATTTCTTTACGAGTGACTAAGTGCATGAAGTGTGTAGACATAGCTTGACGAGAGATGAAATTTACGGTGAAAGCCTATGTGTTGGTGAAGATGCATCAATATCTCCGACTTTCTATGAAGAAATTGCAAAAGGCCTTTTGTTGCGCTATGAAAGCTCCTTCAAGGTCTCGAAGAATGTGGAGAAAGTGGTGTACGGATTATAATTTGCCTAACAATCACACCAACAAATTGTCTTCCATCTAAATATGCTTAAGCCTTTGTAGAAGACATTTAATATTATGAGAGCGGGATTGAGATCGCACTTCATCGGTCATCCAATAATAATTTATCAAAAAATAGTTGAAGAAGTTCAATCAAAGCGCAATGAGTATCTTATTCGATGTAAAGGACGAACAAATCCACTAAGACAAGATGAAAGTCTATCCAAGTACTCTAGAAAATTGAAAACGTTGAAGGTGCAACGTCGAGAATGTTGCCGACTTGAGTGAGGGAGAATGTGAGGGGCTTCTCTATTGGCATATGCTCAACTTACCTTCTAATGTATTTTACATTTGCAATCACTTTTTATAATATTTGTCGTACTTTCTTTTATTGCTCGCTATGGTGTTGTATGTATGATTAAGTTGGATTGTATCCTCTTGAATGATCCTCCAATTTCTTTTATTGGAGTCCCAACTCCTAAAAGGATGATATTATATAGGTGAACACACACTTCTTGGTACTATTTACATTAAATGTAAAATTTAATGATTAATTAAGAATTGTATGCAATAGCTAGATTTTTTTTCTAAGACATTACTGAATATTATTATTGTGCACCTCAAGTATGCGACCAACATCCTACACAAAGAAAATAACAAAAGTCCTCTAAAAGAGATCGTTGAAAAATTATACCAAAATAATTAAAATATTTACATTCGAAAGAAACTTAAATGATAAGCATATATTTAAGTAACAAAGTAACTTTCAATCTCATGATTCAAAATATAAATAATCTATATATCGTTAAAAAAATGTGAATCCCAAAGTCATAAATATGTGCATGCATGAAATAATCACACACAACGCATATATATATATATATAAATATA
>LTAE01000431.1:0-26906 GCA_001647135.1 Pontederia paniculata | reverse complement strand
AATTCAACATGCCATTAAAAGAATAAAATGGAATTTGACATTAATTATCATATTTATAAACGATATTTACGTGGAATACTATGAAATATATAATTAAGATAAATAAAGTAGCGGATGTCGACCCGGGTCCGATAACTCCGATTTTGAAGAAATCTTTGGGTCACCTCCGGACGCACAACCGAGAGCTTCGTGCACCGCCGGCGACCATTTCTCCACCTTCTTTTTCCCAACGCACGTCTGAAGCTCCCGAAGGTAATCTGCCTCTTTCCAATGGATCCGTCCATCATGAAGCTGCTCGAAGATGACGAGGTCCTCCTCCTCCTCCTCCAATTTCGATCCCTTCGCCCCAAATATTTCGCCGAATCCACTATATTTTCTTGGTATTGTCTTCTTTTGCAGGACGAGAGCATGCATTCCGGCGCCGAAGTGGAGGCCTTGTCCGCTGCTCTGAATCGAGACATCGGCGGCGACGCCGGCACCATCACGTCGACCTCGGAGCCTGACGCTGGTAAAAGCAGCAAAAAAATCCCGTCTTTCTTTCTTGGCGCCGTTGGTTTTTCAAGATTCTCGTCGTTGACGCTGTTTTGATAAGATTCTTCCACAATCCATTCCCATAGTCCTAGTTCAACATAAAATCTCCACTGCGGTTTTATTTCAGAAAAAAAAAAGATCATGTCTTTTTTTAGTAAGAAGAACTTAATTTTTCCTCCTTTGTGATGGCGCAATTAGGGCTATTGGCAGCAGGGAGCAGTTCTGCGTCACAACAAATACTTAAAGACTGGCAAAATTCTAGTCAGGAAGAAAGCAACATGCAGATTCAACAAAAAGAAGAGAAGCGAAACCTTGAATCCGTGGAGCAGCAACATTTGTCTCAAGGAGTGTTCAATCAACCAGGATCTGATGTTGAAGCCCAAGATAAGCAAATAGGCAATCTACAAGGCCACACACAGCTCTCAATGCAAGTGGATAATCAGCAACAACAAGGAGAGAAAGTGAATTTATTTCAATCTGCTGATAAAGAGAAGGGTGGTAAGTCCGAAGACCCTGTTCAAGGTGGAAATACATCGAAACAAGATACTGTTCAATATTCTGTGCAGTTGAATAATCAGCAAGCACCCCCTGCTAATGAAGTGGATATGGCGACAAGGAAGACGAAACCAGCATCCTCCATACCATTCCACATGCTAATACCGATATTACGGCCTCACCTCGACAAAGATAGATCTATGCAGCTTCAGGCTGTTTTCGCTAAACTTAGGGTGAATTTTTTAACATTATTGTTGTTTGCATTCTATTCTATTGTTTCTTGAACTTAGGGCCATGAGAAAACCTATATTAATTAGTCAAAATCTCCCATCAAACTCTGATAAATTCATGAATTGCTTGAGACACTGTAGGAAAAAGGGTAAATCCTTGTAGTGAAAGAAATTTAAATAGGATATTTGGAGTGTGTGTATTAGCATTTTCTTATAGATGTATAATAACGTTTGAATCAAATCTTTCCAAGAACAAAGAAGATATTTGCAGACTTAATCTTATACTTTTGGGATGACTGAGACTACATTGTAAAATCAGAACCTACTAGATTCATATCATTTGGCTGCTCAACCTGAATATGCATTTCACATTTCATCTTTCCTAGAATAATGAAGTCAGCAAAGAGGATTTTTTGAGAGTTATACGCAATATTGTTGGAGACCAAATGCTTAGACAGGCAGCTCATAAAGTACAGATGCAGGCAAGTACATTTCTCAGACTATTGAATTTCTGTATCTGAAAAATTAGCATCCTCATTCAGAAATAATACATCCATGTAGAAGCACCACATGTATCCTTCAGATACTGAGATACCATAATCTGGCAATTTGTTTTCCTTGAATATGACATCAGCTTCATGCCCAGACAGCACGAGCTGCACAGGCAAATCCAAACCAATATCCAATACAGGCTCAATCGTCTTCTTCCCAACAGCTTGCAACTGGTGGTGCTTCCCAAATCACTGAATCACAATCATTTCTACCACTTAATTCACCCTCATCTCAGAAAGGAGCTAATCAGCCTTATAGTCCTGCTTCAATAATTCAAATGCGGGTCAGCACAAGTTCTTCAACTCTGGAAAATAGTGTTCAGAGCTCTCGAGAAACTGAGAATAAGTTAGATTCAAAGGGAGTCCATCCACCTAATTATCCTGCCAACATGTCGTTGCAAGGGATTAACAAGCAGCAACACCTCACACAACTTCCACAATCATCTTTCTCGATGTATGGGAGCACAACAAACTTTAGTCCCCATGCATATCCCAGACCATCTGTAACTTCTGCAGCAACAATTAGGCCAACTAATCAAGCTTCGACACAAATGAAGCCTTTCCAGTCCTTGAATGTGATGAACATGCCCAAACATGATGTACAAAATACTAGCATTGAAACAAAGAGACTATATGTTGGTCCTGTATCAAGCCATTCAACCTCCCAAAACACTGTTCCAGGACAAATATCATCAACCAAAGAACAAAAGAGTAGTTCTTTCCCGTCAATGTCTTATGTAAAGCAAGAGGTGGTTGATCAGCCTACCGAACCTCCAAACAAATTGCAATCCACAGCTAAAGATGATTCCTCATTTAGTTCCATGCACTTAAATCAAGGAAACCCGACAATTGGAATGGTGAAAAATGATATAGCTGAGAAACAACCTTCAAAGTTTGGAGCATCATCTACAAGTTCGATAGGAACGGCCAAGAGTTCGGGACCCACGGCTAGCCAACAGGACCAAAGTGCGCAGGTTAGTATTTTGTTGACCTCAGTTGCAACTAGTCACAATTTTAAGTTCTTTCTTATTGTCACGGTTCATTAATCTATTATTATTGGCGAGATCATTTGATTTTTTTATCATGGCTAGGCTTCTGTTGAAAATGAACTTGGTTGTGACAATTAACGAATGTAAGATGTTTTGACCTGTTGAAATTAGATACGTCTTGGCAGTTCATGTTTGCTAAATAACGGAAAAACAGACAAGGAACATGAAAACAAATTTGACTCTTCAAACAAATGTCACAACTCGCATATGTTGGAAAGTTCGAAATCTTAAACTGACTTAAGGTATTTCTGACTAAATGTCTTCAGAATTAGGGTTTAGTAAGATAAGTATTTACTCTTCTCACTTCGTTCCCTTTCAAGACAAAACTAGTCATGTATATATGTACGTATACCTCCTTCGGGAGTGGGTTTTGGGTAGGAGGCTTCTCACCCGTTGTTCTCTCGCCTTTTTATCGCTCTTTCTCGGAGAGCGTTTACTTGTACATGACTTTTTCATAGACTTATATATACATGGATGACAACTGCACCACGCGGTCATCCTTTTTCTTTTCAGAAAAAAAAATGTACGTATACTATTATTTATAGTCTTTATTTTAGAAGTTAGTACCCTTAGCAATCAAATTACAGACTACTATTCAATCCTATCTCTTACTTTAGGTTCTGGAACTGTAAATACTAATACATCGTAGGTATATGGGAACTCAGTGGGATTTTCCAACAATCCAACACATTTGTACGCCTCCATCTGGTTATGATGTTAATGTTCGTGATTCATGTGTGTTTGCTAATATGTAATCATCATGCGCTAGATGAATTTGTTAAGTGTAAATCAATAATTTTCTTATTATAACTTCTCTATCTGTTTGCATGTTCTGTACACTAGATGTAGGTTATCTTAAGTTGATAGTACCAACCTGCAAAAATTGATAGTGTTAACTATCTTTCCTTGTGCCGTATATTTTGTTTTTGTGTGTTCATGTAAATTGTTTTGAACTGTATGTTCTATTAGGTTTTATCGATGACTCATCATGGTGGAGTGGCAGCTAAAACACCTGTAAAGAAAACATCCATTGGGCAAAAGAAACCTCTAGAGGCACCAGGCTCATCACCACCAATGCCCAGGTTGGCTTTAGGTGTCCACTATGCTTATGCTTTTTCTTAGGGGACACTATATTTATGGATGACTTATTTGGTTATGTTGTTTTACTTTTGTAATAAATCAGATCATTTTCATATTTACCAACAGCAAAAAACAAAAGACATCTGGCACTTTTTTGGATCAAAGCATTGAGCAGCTTAATGATGTGACGGCTGTCAGTGGTGTTAACTTAAGGGTATGGTTTTTGGTTTCTTTTTACTGTTTAGATGCTTCTTTTTTAATTTCTGAACAGATTAGAGTACTAACCTCCATTTTTTGTTAATTATATTATTATTGTGGCTTATATAGGAAGAGGAAGAGCAGCTATTATCAGCTCCCAAGGAGGAGAGCAGAGCTTCAGAAGCAACTAGGAGAGTTGTGCAAGAAGAAGAAGAAAGATTGCTTCTTCAGAAGGGTCCACTCCAAAGAAAGTTGGAAGATATCAGTTAGTGACTCCTGAACCTGATGTACTCAAAGTTTGTTGTTTTCTTCAGGATACATTAGATGGCATACATACACATATCATGTTCTGACTTAACTTTCTTTTTAACTTATGCTTGGGGTTCGTGGCAGTGTTGAAATGTGGTGTGACAAGTATGAGCAACGACGTAATGCGTTGCCTGTCAATGGTAATACCAAAATTTTATTTTGCTTTTCATATAGTTACTCTAATCTGACTTAATATTCCCTTCAGTGTGTGGAAGAATGTTTGAGAGGATTGATAACTCGTCTGATAAGATTGTCAAAGCAGGTATCATTCTTTACCAGAAAGGGCTCGTCTTTAACCACTTTCTATGTTTTCTCTGACTTACTCATCAATTTTTAGAGGGTCGATATTGAAAAGACTAGGCATCGCTCTGTCATCACTTCAGATGTGCAACGCCAAATTCTTGCAGTGAATAAGAAAGCTAAAGAGGAATGGGACAAAAAACAGGCAGAAGAGGCCGAGAAGCTTCGAAAACCAAATGAAGTGGGTTGTTAAGTTTTTTTTTTGTCCTTCATTTCACTGTGTTGCCCTTATTACTGCATCGAGAAGCATTATATACGCCGTTGATATTTCCTGTCTTACATCCGATAATGCTTAGTTAAGATTTTGAAATCAGATATTTTTGTGTGGTCTGATACATCTAATGGCAAGGGGTAAAACCCCATGAGTTAATTGTTCATCAACTAACTGGGACAAGGTAATAGAACATAGGTACATGGCCTTCCTGTTCTTGTCAAGGAGGCTGTTATATTTCAGATTTGTGATTTCTCACTCGCCAAATGAGCAACTTACCATTGTGCAAGCTTGCTCTTTGCCTTTTGGTTTCTGCTGTGAAGGAGAGAACAAAATTTGACTAGTGATCATTATTCAATTTTTCACAAATGGAGTAGCCGTTTGGTTGAGGTTGTGGTATGGAGATTCAATAAGACAATTGAGATAGAAAGGGCAACTGTTTGTGCCCACTTACAATGCATGGGATGCTTATTAGAAGAACTTACTTTGCATATAGAAAAATATCAGAAATAATCAGAATAGGCAAATGGAAACATGCAGTACTAAAGCTGATATATGATAAATAATATGTATTTTGGTACTCACAAAGAACTTAGAAGATTATCATCATCTGGCCCTTTATGTGGCATAACTTTCAGTAGAGCTAATCTTCATATAAAATTGCATGGTGTTGCCAGTGAATTTCTGAAAGTGATTTATTATTAAATAATGATGCCAGTCTAAGCCCAAAACTATAATACAGGAAAGATTCGTCTTCCTAGCAAATATACAAAGAGGGCAGGTACAAAGGTGATCATGCAAGTTCTTGTCTTTAAGTGGCTAACTCTTTTTCTCAGGGTGTTTGGTTGGAGAGTTGTGAGTCTAGAAATAAGGATTGTTCTACAGGATTTGTTTTCTATAGGGGATAAGAACAGTTAATCTTAATCTTAACCAGCAGTCGGTCCGTTCAGCTGGCTAGCGGGTTGAATTATAGAATGAAGAGGTCTTATGATAAGAACCAGAGTTGTCATCATTAGAAGAGGTTTAAGCTTTTACACTCCTCGCAACTGCTTAGTCAAAGGCTAGCAGCCTACTGGATATCAGGATTTGCACCAAAAAAAAAGAGTTAATCTTAATCTTAATCTTAACCAGCAGTCGGTCCATTCAGCTGGCTAGCGGGTTGAATTATAGAATGAAGAGGTCTTATGATAAGAACCAGAGTTGTCATCATTAGAAGAGGTTTAAGCTTTTACACTCCTCGCAACTGCTTAGTCAGAGGCTAGCAGCCTACTGGATATAAGGATTTGCACCAAAAAAAAAGAGTTAATTTTATTTTGTGTTTGCTTGAAAAGTTATTGTTTTGGGATATGAAAACTTGAATTCAAGTTCGGAAAGAAAATTTTCTGAGATGATTTCACGCTTGATTTAAAATTGCTTAACCTGCAGTAAGAGATGTTACTGGGTCAGCTAACCACTGTCACAAAATGTGGGGTGTTTGGGTGGAAGGATAAGACCTTATTCCAAAGCTTATCCCTTAACTAAACACCTCTTTTGTGTCACATGAACTAAACATTAGCATCACAGTCGTTCCACCTCCACCCCCCTTAAAAACTAGCATTGGATACATTTGTACTTGGTTTTTTATGTTGGTTGTGAATTAATTGCATTCATTTTTAGATGGAATAATCATTATTATCTGTCACCTAAATGTCTTCAGACAGAAGGAAGTACAAATGTTGACGGGGATAAGGACAAGGAGGAAGGCCGTTCAAAGAACCTTAAAGTGAGCATGACAGTATGACACCTTGTTGTAAGAAATTATATTTTGTTGTAGCCCCTTGCTTTCACTGATTTTGTCACTGTACAGGTCAACAAGGAAGAGGATGATAAGATGAGAACAACAGCTGCAAATGTTGCAGCCAGAGCTGCTTTTGGAGGAGATGATATGCTATCAAAATGGCAACTTATGGCTGAGCAAGCTCGACAAAAACGTGAAGGACATGAAGGAGCTTCTAGTTCCCAGCCTGGCAAAGGTCCAGGCGGCAAGGCATCAACTTTTGGAAGAAGTTCAAGAGAGCAACAAGAATCTGAAAAGAAAGGTCACTCTACTTCAGCATCTGGTAAGTTAACTTCCGTTTCCTCTTGGTAGATCATTTTCGTCAATCATCCAACTGCGTGACATTTGTAACCACCAGATTGCCATTTTTTTCCATATACAAAAGTTAGAAAATTGTTATTGGCATAATCATTTTGACAATTAAATTTATTATCATGTTGACCTTGTGGGTGAGAGCAAATAATATACTTGAGTCATAATCTAATGGAAGCTAGAAGTTTTTTAATCTATTTATGCTCATAAGCCCTTTTGTATTACTACTGAAGTACTCATTTAGTTATCTTGGTTCTTGTAAATTGTATATTATCTAGTGGGCGGGAGAAAATTTGGTAGATCTGCGGTTACAGCTCATCCAAAAGTAGCACGTTCCATTTCTTTGAAGGATGTTATTGCAGCGCTTGAGAGGGAGCCACAGATGTCAAGATCAACTTTGCTCTACCGCCTTTACGATAAATTGCCTGGGGATTCTTCGGCAGAGTGACTGTTTGTCATGTCTTGCAAAATTCCAACTGAGTAATTGAACAATATTTCACCAGCCAAGGAGCTCATGTGAATCCAGAACAGGGAGGTCATTTCTCAGCAGGGGTGATTGAATCCAAGTCTTTATGCAGCAGATGATTATCAGGAGCTCCATGCAGAATTTAAGATGCACTGATCATACTAATGAAAGAGTTGCCCGTCACCTGTCTACTCGTTTGGTGATGATATTCGAGGCTCAAATAAGAGACCTAAAATCAACAATGCCTGCTTGAATTTTGCAAATTTCTAGTTGAGAGAGAAAAGCTATGTTTGGGGAGGATCCTAAATTTTGAACCATTCAGTGCTTTGATTGTGAGAAATTTGGGAGGACTCAAACTATTGTAGTTATGAGAATTAATGTTGTTTCATGCACAGTAATCCGATTCATAGAATCATTCTTACTTCTGCAGAAATCCAACAAGAGTTTTAAAGAAATTGCACAAATAATTAAACATCTCGTCAAATACTCAGCATGAGTTGTGCTAGGTACAATTGTGCTCCCACACTCGACGGATTCAGTTGATTTGATTTCAAAAGAAAAAAAAGGAAATGTGTCGCCAATTTACTATATTTAAAATACAATATTTGTGCTTATCTTGATTTTACTGTATTTCACGTGATTTTATTTTGAATGCAGAATGTAGTTTTGTTTCACGCAGAATGTGTTGTAAGCACAATACAAATTAAACGTAAATAATTGTATTTTGAATGTTACACTCTAAATTACCGAAAAAATGTGCACAAAATGTGACGGCCAAAACGTTCGCGTTTAGCTGTCACAATCCGCAAAAGGTCTAGCTCATAAAACTTGTTTCTTTTTTATGGATAGACTTTTCTAATGGGCAGTTAAACCTGAATTTGATAAGGATGTGTTTGCTTATTAACTTAAAATACGTGCGGAAGGGAAATAATGTTTGGACAACACTTTTCTCAACGAAATTAATTAAATTAATTTGTATAAAAGAAATAAAATTTAAAAGATAAGTTAATCATATTATACAACTCAAACAGAGAATATTTTCCCATGCAATTAAACAGAAAATAATGTTCATTGAACAAGGTTTTTCTGATTGTCAAACACAATACAAAATATTTTCCTGACTAACAAAACGAGATTGTAACTCTGAAAGGACGTGTAAATGAGCAGTTCATATTACTGTACTGCCGATATAAGTTATATAAGCATTTGATAATTATGTATATTTAGCAAAATATACGGGAACCTGCATCCAGGAACATGTATAAATGTTACTAACTTTTGATGACACCCGATTGATGTTTCTTTTACATAACACCATACATTGTTACCCGGAATGCTTTAACCTTTTTAACATCGTATAAGCTTCTTTTAAAGTAGTAAATCGCCACTAAGGAGTGTACTTTAGTGCTCGAAGATTTCCTGGATTCAACAGCCAAAATCGTAAGGGACTAATCCTTGCAGCTCTGGTCCATTAAGTCTGCTGTTGTTGTCAAAGCTGAAAGCAGAACAAAAGAATCAGAATGGAAACTACAATACTTCCCTGGTTAAAATGATAAAGCAATTCATAGCCATTCTAAGTTTCTAGCATATCAAGTTCACTGATTGTCAGATTTCTGAAACTCTCATAATTTCAGGATTGGTCATCTATCATTATCATCTGCAAGATAATCCAATGTTCCTCAGCATTTACATATTATACTCTACCTAATTGCTTGCAATGGCTTGTTTAACAGAAATTTACTTCATTTCTAGCAACATGTAGCAAATCTAAATGAAACATTAATGCCAGGAAATGAATGAGAAACATAGGATTTATGGTTTCAGCAGCTTTCACCCTAAAAAACAGCAAGTTAATGTATTGAAACCAGTACCAAACAGTAGAAGTTCCACATTTAATGATCCGTCCTAATAAAGTATAGAAAGAGCATTAATCGTATGAAAGGACGTTGGAGTCATCGACTGGTTTACCTCTGGAAAGGGAAATTGGGGAAAGGGCCATCAGTTGGAACTGTTCCACAAAGATCATTGTTTGAAACATCACTGCAACATCCAGAAAACTCATTAGTACTCATATCAGATGTTATTATTTGCAAACTGTAAAAAACACTATGTGGCAGTAAAATCTTTGATAAATTTTGTAATCCCTTACAAGACTTTCAGATTTGAGAGAGTCGCGAACTCTCTTGGAATGGAACCAGACAGCTTGTTGTTGTTCAGTCGCCTGTGTAAGTTTTAAAGATCAGAACAAAAATCTCTAAACAGTTTAAAAACTACACGCAGGCTTCCAAATATGCAAGTTTGGAAAAGCTTACAGGAATCTGAGCGACTTCAGTTTACCGAAGGACTTGGGAATATCGCCGTCGAGCTTGTTCTCGTACAGGTCCATGCTGATGAGGTTCTTCAAGTTGCCTAATTCCTCAGGGATCTTTCCTTCAAAGTTGTTCCTGTACAGCTCCCTGCAACACCAACAAAGCTCAACATCCTTCTCCTTTTTTCCGTTTAAACTACCTGCCTGAACACAGACGTACAGAACTCGTATACACTGTGAACGCATGCGAACTTACAGATACTGGAGGCGTTCCAGGCGGCCGAGCTCGGGACCGAGAGGGCCAGAGATGTTCGAGTTCCCCAAATCCCTGTCATAATCATGGCAAAGAAGGGTCTTTTTTTACTACAAAACCGTCCAAAGATGGGATCTTTGAGAAGAAGAGATAAACGCAGAACGGCCAGTTGCAAGGCTTACAGGCGAATGACACGGTTGTCGCTGTCGCAGGTAACATGGAACCAGGTACAGGGGTTGACGAGGGTCGGATCCCAGCTCTGGAGGACGTTGGTTGGATCCGAGAGGCGAGCTCTTAGCGCGTGTAGAGCCTCCCCTGTTGCAATCAGCAGCAGTTGGATCAAACAGAACGACAAAAGGGGCAACAAAAAGAAGCGCAGAAAGGAAACTTCATCTTTTTTTTTACAGGAGGAAAGGAACCATGAGCTGCAAAGGAGAGAGAGAGAGAGAGATAGCAAGTTTTACCTTCGGAGTTGGTGGAGCTGGCCGGGGAAGCTGCAAGCAGCAGGAGAGAGGAGGCGACGGCAAACAACATGGTAACAAGAGAAGACGCCATGGGACACAACAAGGAGAGGAAGTGGGAACTGGGAAGTTGAATGGGAGCTACAAAGGATGAAGAAATGTTTAATGCGAGGAAGGTGAGAAAATGGAGGATGCTACGAAGAACGGGTCAAATGAGGAGAAAAAAAACTTGGTAGACCAAGAAGTCAGTAGTCAAAAAAAACGAGCACAACCAAAGCGAAGAAAAAGAGGAAGAATAAGAGTGGAGAGAGAGAGAAAGAAAGAAGAGATTTGGTTTTGTTTTGCGTGTGGGATTGGTGGGAGCCACATGGTGGGCTTAATCTAGTAAGCATCAGTAAGAGGAACCAGAGAAGGGTTCAGATTTCAGAAAGGACTGATCAGGAGAGAGAGAGAGAGAGAGAGAGTGGTGTTTGTTATTGTTGATTGGGAAAGGAACAGTCAACAGTCTGCATGCATGCGTCACGTTGGATCGAAATGCACATAGCATGGGAGAAACACGAAACATCACAACCACGATCCGAAAACTGGAACCTTTGAACACATACTCTGTGTGAACTGTGAAGAACACCATCCATCAGTCTCAATTTGTGTATGTATAAATCACTTTTTTTAATTTCTCGTGACCAAACAGTTCAAAGTGGAATTTCTACTGTCAATATGTAATTCTGCACAGTTAAAATCCTTATATTATACATGAGTTAAAAATACCATGCAATGGAATAAAAAGAATAAACTCGATAAAATAAGTAAATAACATCTAAACAACAGCAACGGTAGCAGTATTTTTTTTTCCTTCCCATATCGTTTTTTACGAGTAAAATTTGCAATGTGCACAGTGGAACATGTGACTTTTTTTTGTGTACAAAACATGTGAGTTTTCTTCGCCTTCTAAGTAACAGCGGGTGATCACGCAAGGGCGATATTATAACTGAAGGAAGAGAAAATATGAGTATTCTTCTTAAATGCCATGGAAAATTCCGAGAAGGAAAAAAAGGAGAAGTTTTAACGCCAATAACATAAGAGATAGGTTCTTCATGGCAGGCAGATGGGGTCCCATTATAGAACAATGTGCATGTGAAAATGGCCAAAAGAAATTGCAGGGTGTTGCAGTGTGTTCCAATCTGGCAGGACAACAAACCCACATCACCTGCCCGAGAGGATCTTAAAAATTGTGCCCACCACCACCCCCTCAGTACTTCTACACACTGAACAAATGACATCTTCTCAGCCAAAGACAAACACTATCCTACCTACTACCCCTTGAAAGAAAGAAGAAAAGAAAAGAAAACAACCATCCTTGCATGTCCTTGGCACTGTACTTTTTAACCACGTCCATGGCTTATGGAACACAGCATCTAGATGATGATGGATAGCTAAACCACGTATTGTTATGCGATTACGTTGTTTTGTGGAAAAGATAATTATATCGCCAATCATAATCAACATATATTTAGCTAAAAAAAAGGAAAAAGGAGTTGAAGATTTGGTGGCTCAAGGGTGAGCTTCCCTGGTATTCCGGGAATTCCCATTCGGATGGAAATGACCGGTGTTCCTGTAAGCACACACGTCGTTCTCTTTTTTTGTTCTAAATTGTGTTTGGATGCAACCGGAACTAATATGTAGATTCTTTTATAGTTGACAATATAAACAAACCAATGACCTTCCATTATTAAAATTGTTGTTCCAATGGAAGCTTGAAGCACGAACATTTTGTACATGTTTACTACTAATTCAGTAACAAAAATCTTGTGGATTCACCATGCAAAAAATAGTGAGAATTGAGTCGAGTAATAAACAGTTCTTTCTGCATAAGCAGATATCAATTTGAGTCTCATATTCGCCCGTTAAAATTAAAACGTGTGACATGAGGAAACACAAAAAAAGTCATTTGGGTGCAAAATCCTTCTCTTTGTTCCATATACCCTATGTTCAAATCATCAATGCCTTGGTACTGTACAGGTAAATTGGAATGGAAAGAGTCAACATATGGCTGGTCAGTATTTCCTGGATCCAGGATTAGACATTTGGGTAAAAGAAGAAAAAACGAAGAGGACCTCTCATCACCCTATCACTTAACACCAAATGACCATGAGTAATCGCACCTTCGAATATACATGACCATAAGTATTTTAAGATTTCTACCGCGGTATAAGTTTTATACCAGTAGTTGCCGACTTCTCGTAGTGTCATTTTGCCTAAACTTAGATTTAACAAGATTCTTGGTTATGCACAGCAACGAATACTACCAAGTCAATTCAAAGTACAAGTCAATAATGGAACAGATCAACTATTATATAGGTGCCTCATTTACAAGTTACAACACACAGCAGTCCAAACCAAAATACAACTTTTACAAGTCAAACAAAATGACATCCGGCATCACGACTGAGATATTCAATTGAAGAAATTAGACTTCACAACATCTTACGATATTGATCATTGCAGAGAACCTCATATCCATAAAACTTACACTCAGGAGTTGTAGCTCACGTCAAAGAAAATATTAGAGAAACGAGAATGAAATATACATAGCTGCAAGTGGGTTTCTTTCAAGGTACACTGAAAAAGTTCCAATTCACAGGACCTTGTCTTACTTTGAAATCCTTTGATCAGATCCCAGAAGAAAATCCATCAAAGGCAATAGTTTATTAATTCACAGTTCACGCTTGAAAGAAGAAATCCAATAGATAGAATCATGTGCTACTTTTGAGCAGATTAACAAACCACAAAATTTAGCAGTTATAGGTCATTATAAGTTTCAGGTTAATGGCTAACTGTTTCTTCTTTCTGTATTCAATATCTAGTGTGTAATTTTCCTAAAAAAAATTCCTAACAATGTCACAATATGAATCATCTTAACCTCCACTTGACCGCACTCTGTCTACTTGATAGTACGTCTATGAATACACTATTCACTTACTGACACTGCAGGACAGCCAGTTATTGTCTGGTTGCAAAAGATCGCTTGAACAAACTGCATAAGTGAGCTCCTACTGCAGTATCTCAACATCAAACTGAGAGTTGCATGCAAATAGACATCTCTATATCATCATCGGTTGATGGATTGTGTACAAAATATGTGCAATTTTGTGCAGGAAAAGCTAAGTCTAATTTTTCACAAACACTATGGTAAGGAGTAAATTTATAGGCATAACAAAAGTATTGGTTCCCTCACAAGAACCTATGACTGATCATGCTCATTTGTGAGAGAATGCCAGGTGGATTTTTTCTAAGAACGGAGTTTTAGGTTAGTAGGGCATGCTTTCCTCTTCTGTTCCCTTCTATTGTTCAATACATATGTAATGTGTAATTCACTAACAATGCGAAACATGAAATATTGAATCATCTTATCTCACACTCGGATCACACTCTGTCTACTTGATGCTACTTCTATGGGTACACCCTTTCCTTACTGGTTCACTTCAGGACCGTACGATTGATCGAACTGCATAATTGAGCTCCTAAGCAGTAACTCTAGCAAAGTATGATCATCAAATGATGGTTTGTATATCCAACATATATGCATTTTTTTTACAGCAAATGTATTTTGTCTTCAGATCAATTTTCACAAACACTATATCAAAAAGTGAAAAGAATATCGATGCCCTGACATCAAGAACCTATGACTATGAGCACATGTGAGAGCATGACTGATAGGTTTTTTTTTTCTGAGAAAAAAAAATAACTTTCACATAGACAATGAGTTCATGAAAGCCTGATTTGAGGTAATCCATCCTCTCTAAAGAATTTTTTTACATAACACAAGAAGGCATGAAAAACGAAGAGTGCATCCAATCTATCATTCGGAAATGGTAGATTGCATCCAGACTCATTAACACAATCATGTAACAATAGTATCAGACCTCTGTAATTTGTTCCACTAAGAGAATGATCCTAACATCATTAGATTACTTATAAATATACAATAATAAAGCTTATTCTCAAATATGGCAATTAAATATTGTTGTTTTTACCTCCACAGACTGCATGTGAATGCAATGCATTTGGTGTCATTGCAATAATTCCTTTGGCAATTTTCATCCAACATCACTTGGAAGATAATTTCATTTGTGCATAGGCAACAAGTGCTATAAGGCTTTAACAAGTTTAATGGACTAAAAGAAAATCTATATTGATGGTAGGAATTCGAATACTAATGGAGCACACTGCTCCAGTTTCCAACATTACCCTTCAGTAAAAAGAAGATAATGAGATTCTCAAAATAAAAAAAAATATTTTATAGAGATCCTTTTAGAATGGCATGGAGAGATAAACCACAAATGGCACAAGCTAAAATGACATCAAGAAACACTTTTGGTCTGGAATGGAATCCAAGAACTTAAAAGTTGTAGAAACTAGAAACCAGTCTAACAGATCTCTCTAGCAATGACTATGCTGGATTAAACAAGAAATATCTATGAAAAACAACTAAAAGCATGACTTTCATTTCTCAAAATTATATGAGTTTCATGCACCATTAATGCATAATCAAGTATCAGGTTGAATGCGTAGATATACTAGTTCACAAATTAGCCACAACAAAAATGTAAAGAGAGATAATAAGCCAATAAATTCTGTGAATATAATCCCATACCAGTTCCATATACTAAAGCATAGAAGACTCAGTGCGTTCCACAATCAGAGATATTTCAACTTGTAATGTCTAGTTAAGACAGAGTCTTCAACACTTCAGTTACAGCGAGACACAAATATATCCATATGTAGCATACGTAACAAGATGATGTCTCTTGTTTTTTTAAGACTATTTTTGAAGGTGGGGGAAGCACTGAAACACATCTGTCTTTGGATGCTTGGCCTCGGCATGTTCCCTGCACTTCACCTCTGATGTGGTACACATGAAAGTCTGCATGCATACCTTGCACTGCATTCAACTCAAAACATAAATAAATTACCACTACAGAAGAAACATGAACCTAAAATTTACAGGTTAAATGGTTGTGACTGTGTAAACCCAACAAAAGATTACTTGTGGAGACCAAACATAGAAAAAAAATCCATCAAAACAAGTTGATAATGATATCAAAACACTTTGATAAAATCATTATGACATCATATATATAAAGTTTTTGGGAGGATACATGTACGGGTGATTTGATTCTTAGATTCGATTAATTTGGCGCATGTTAGTGTTTGTTTACCCATCCATTTTATCCAACATTTACAACCCACCATCCCATCGAAGTACCAATTTTTTTCTTTTTGACATATTAACATATCCACGCACCACAATCATATTCCACAGGATAATACCTCAAAAATAGCAACTAAAGACAATAATATTACTAATAAAGAACAGCAAAATAGCAGCATTTCGTCCTCCAGAAACTGCGATGCAGGAAATTTTATGATAATCTTAATTTAGACCATGATCGATATTTTACTTATTGGAATAACACGACATATCCAGCAAGAACTCAAAAAAATTGTTTCAAATCAGAATTTTTCGTTTTTCTAGGAAAAAACTGTATGTTTATGAACACAGCGTGACACCAATAGCTAATTTTAGAGATCAAAAGGGGGATCTAGGAACGAATTCAACCTGGATGTTCATGGCCTTCTTGTTAGTGTCCAATTGGCTGCCTGTAAAAAGAAAAAGACAACAAAGGATCGAATAAGATATAAAAAAGACATAAAAGGATCAAATTTATCAGAATCCAAAAAACCAATCGATGGATCGGGTCCGTAAGATGGAAGAATCGGACCTTTTGACGGCTTGCTCTTCTCCAAGTTCTTCTCGCGAGCCATCTTTGCCTTCTGGCCATTTCCTCCACCCATCTCTCTTCTCTTCTCCGAACACAGCGAGTGCGATTTGCTCGCCTGCCTCTTCCTCTATTTGTTTCCGGTAGGGGAGAGGACAAAAAGCTGTGGACGAGGAGAAGGATCTAGAAATGAGAGAGAGAGAGAAAGAGAGAGAGAGAGAGAGACGGCATGCCGGCTTTTGTTATTTACGTATAATAATAAATGTTTTTGAAATGTAATTTTTTTCTTTGAGCCAGGATTACTAATAATTTTAATTAAATTGATTATTTCGATATTTCTATTTTTTTATCAAATTTAAGAATACAACTTCATTAATTAACGTATCAACTAAACTTAATTTAAAAAAAATAAATTGTCACAAGGTGTGGGCTGATATCCAGATTTTGATGCGGACAAATATATCCAAAGATTCCAAACTCCTTCATCAATTGAGTTAATTTAATATCACAAAGAAATATACAAAATCAATATTTTTCTTCTAAAGTCGAAATAATTTAGTATCTCCTAAATTTTAATTTAAAAGTTGTTCTAATCACTTACTTTTTATTTGTAGCTGTCAGTATTAAGAAAATTTTGAATTAAAAATTTAGAATGACGTGTCAATTTTCTTTTTAAAATATGTCTATATCATATATTTTTATTAACTTTGTCATACATTGAGTAAATGTTTAATTTATGAACTACCAATTGTAGTATCAATGTTTATAATTTATATATTTACACTTTATATATTAATAAAGTAATTTTTATATGTTAAAAGATATTCAAAAATATTTTATATACTTTAAATTATGTAGAGATGCACCATATTTCTCTCATGATCTTGCTTACTTGAAAAAATAGCCTATTTTTTCTTACTTCAATTAACCTTATTTGTATGAGATTGGATCAATTTAAGTTTTTTTTGAATATTTTGCTTGCACCTCTAAATCTTGACCGGAGAATTATGGAAAAAGTGTATACTATTAAAGAACATAAATGCACATCGATATGAGAATATTGTAAATTATTTTTTGTTCAACGTTCCATGGTTGCTCGGTAGACAGTTATCTTTCTTTCGTTTTGTTGTAGCAATAAAGAATTTTTGAATTCATGGGTAAACATAGGGATACATTTGTAGTTCTTCAATCGATTGACAGCATTCAAATTTCACTTGTTGGCCAACAGCTGATTACTTGCAGTTAAAATAAATGGAGAAATAAAATCTGAGGGCTACATTTTGAATACTACAGGTGCAGCATTGCTTCCATTTAATTTTCATTACTCCATCTTCTTATTTCTCTCTGTCTTCCTTCTATCAATGGCATTATGAAAAATCCCAGATATCCTATGGAGTTCATTCTTTTTATCAAATAATAAGTGATGCAATGATAGACATTTTAATTAAATGTCCTATCTACTAGATCATGCCTCCTAACAGGGAAAAAATGATCATTCTAAAATGCTAAAGATGACAGAACATGAAGCTTCCAAAGTTTGTTGTTGTTCTTTTGGGAGTTGATGGCTTGCACCTGATACAGCTTGGTACAAAATGCTGAGGACCATCCAGTTACTGCTTAGAACAATCCATTATTTTTTTTTTGAATATTAAGCAAATGACACCAAACGAAACCATACTCCTTCCACAAAATTACACTTCATAAATGTTAGCCAAGGTATAAATAAGTACAATATTTGTGTAGAATATCAAGAAGAAAAAGAAAGGACTAAATTATAATTAAGCTACAAGATGAAAATCCAAGCTCTATAAGCGGTTTACAGACGTTAGCAACAGCTCTATGCTGCGGTACTTGATCAGAACTTGCTGTAAAGTCAAATTGTCCATTCTCCTATATTTCTCGGCCTTCTATCGAAGAAGTAATCCCTGTTCCTGTTTCTTCTGATAATGTCATTTGGCATTCTAGCTGTGTTCAGATGTTTCTTGCATGGGAACTTCTTTCTCTTGTCTCTGATTCCCTTATAGCATCAGTAGGTTTAGTATGCATATTGAGGAAGAGATCTAACGGTGAAAAATGAACTGGCGAGCAGCATCTTGATTTATTCAGTCATCGTATTGTATCTGATCTCTGATCCACTTGGTTGCTACCCATTTTTCTCCTTTTATTACTGGACAACTTCCATGAAGCGATGTCTGCACAAACAAAAAAATGTGAATAAAGTAATATACATGATTCCATACAGGTTGATACATACTGCAGATGGGTAATGAATAGTAGTGCACTTGGGGAAGGATGCCAAATTTTGTGGCCTCACCTTTTGGACCTTGTTGAGATGCAAATCTTGTAGAAAAAGAAATTGCAGATTTTAATATGAGTTAAGAAAATATGAAGTTTTTTAAGGGTAAATATGCACTTTCATTGTTATGCATTTTTTAAGGGTAAATATGCACTTTTATTGTTCTCTACTTGGATATGTAGATATGATACACACGTCAATGAAAGTTGAGTGATGTTTTCTTCCTTCAAGCATTCAAATGATGCATTGTGTAACTGTGTTAACTCATTGTAGCATAATTAGCATTGTCAATTTTAAATGTTAATTGTTAATGCATCAATTATGGTAGACCAAGAAATGGGTGTACAACAAGGTAAAAAGAAAGAAAGAAATAAAGAAAGAAATGGGCCTGCAATCACCACAAGCATTGATCCTAAAGCTGAAGAATAACAGTTTAAAGATTATATCCTTTTTGTAGAGTAACAGTTATGTGGTTAGCAGCTAAGATTCTTTAGGAAAAGTTGAAAATATGTTGTTTTATAAATCAAAGGAAACAACCATAGGAGAGCATATAGATCATACCGGATCTATGGTTCCATTTGTAAACAATGAGTAAAACAAGAGACCATCGCCCCGCCGTGGTTTCACCTTCAAGCCAATGCATTTTTCATAGTCATAACCAATATTCATGTTCAATCCGTTCTGCAAATCCAACAGATAAAAATGAATATCAAGTGAGCAAGTCAAATAAACTGTGATGGAATAACCTAATCAGTCTACCTCGAAAGGAAACATAGTTTCTCCCCCTTCTTCAACATCTGAAAGATAAAGCAGGAATGTAGCCACCTGAATACACAGTTAAAGTTCATTTGGCCAGGTTAGATCTTACAATTATCACCTTTAAATCTGATGATGATTAGTTACCAAATTAGTTCTTCCATAACAAATAGGATGAAACATTAAATATTATTATATGCTACAAGCCATAAGTAACCAAGGTACCTAAATATGCATGTTAAAGCCAATTTTGGCTTCCAAGTCACAAATGCAAGAGCAAACATCCGAAACATAAACAACAGTGGACCATTGTTGGTGGAAAAAGAAAACCAAATTCACTTAGGTAGACCTTAGATTCATTTGACATTACTGATTTTCTTTTTTGTTTCATATTTTTATACTTGCCAGTTGCCAGAACACTTTGAATGATATCTTTCAGCTATTAGGTTCAAATCAAGAATACAATGACAGGCCAGAGAAATAGGTCACTATGAATATTTTGATCTGTAATAAACTATAAAGAGATCTAAATGGGAATTTAATATTGACATGCTTCCCATGATAAAGTATTCTTTTTAGGATGAGAGCTAAGTATTTATAATAGAAAATCAATACAAAAGATAGAACTGCTAAATAAGCATTCCAGGAAAAATCCAATGAGAAAATCCTAAATATGATATAGACCTTCCTGTGTATAGAGCAACTATGCTCCTATGAGAAAATGATGGCAAGTTCCTATGATCCAACCAACTACTTAATAATCCCAATTTTAGCGATGAAATGATGCTGTTGGACACCCTGTGTAGATGCACTGAAGTCATACCTTCATGAATAAATACATATTATTATTATTTGAGTCAAAACTTTGTGCATCTGAGCTTTTTAAATACATGTTGATCTTGACATGTTAGGATTAGTAGTTCCATTTATACTTTTATAACACTATTACTCTTTTGCAGCAACCACTTCTCTCTCACCTTGAAAGCAAAAAACTCAATTAACTATTAGTTTATCCATTTTCTTCAAGTAAACTATTTAGAACAAATAACAACATGAGTTCTAAGCTAGCAAGAACTAAGAATCCTCATCACTGAAATAAAAAGATGTTAGAGAGTAAACAAGTACAACAGTATCTGCAGATGTGGAACATATGTATTTTTCCAGAAACAGTTAAAAGTTCTGAATAACTGCACAAATTGAGTTTATACAGGAAGACATGGACAAGAGATTTGGTTTATGGCTAACAAAATGATAAGGTTGATTCTGTTTTGAAAATATAAAGTGATCAAGAACAATTATAGATGCAAATTTTGTAGAATAAACGAATTGAATTTATAACAGGAATCCATGGATGAGATGTGGTGAGACTGATGAATGTAGCTAGTATCATACCCTGTGGCTCTTTTGTGGGCCATATTCAGCTGGACTGAAGGCATCATAGTGAGAAGCATATCTCTGCCCAATCTCATAACGTAGGATGTTAAATGGCTGCAACGTGGAAATAGCTTAGCATGAAACTGTGAAACAATCATTGCCAATATCAATAAACTGTCCAAGAACAGCGATCGAAATTCCCAAAAGGAGTTTCAATAGCAGTTAAAGCCTATTCTTGAGCCTTATGACAAATAATTTCCAATAACTGATTTATCAATAAACTGTCCAAGAACAGAGATCGAAATTCCCCAAAAAAAGTTTCAACAGCAGTTAAAGCTCACACTTGAGCCCTATGAATTGCACATTGATACAAAGTTTTTTTTTCTCATTGTGACCTTATTTCGAAATGTAATAGCTAACGAGGAACTAGTTCACATTAAAATTTAAGAGAAGTTCTCAGATGCTGGAGATTCCACAGCTAAAAGGGTCATTCCACAGAAGTTCTTGAATAAAGAAATCAAGTTTGTCCCATATAGTTCTTAAGCAACATTGTTTAACATGTTTGTTGGCATAGATATATAGTTCCTTGGATAATCTTTTGGAGTTTCAAGCTGCTCGGGTACATTACGCATCTTAGTTTTTTCAGGTCAGTTCCTTATGTATTCCATGCAGGTATTGTTTAAATTATCTAATTTATCAGGTGAAAGATATCATTCATATTTTGTTAATCCTGCAACAAACCCAGATCAGATTGACTTATCTATTCTTCGTATTAATCTTATGATAATATGAGTTTCATATGAGCTCAGCTAAATTGATTTGCAGGATTTACCTGGGCTTTATTTAGAATCATTGAAAGAAAATCAGATTTATCAGCTTACGGCTGTTTCATTTTGGTTTAAAACCGAAAACTCTCAATGGGGAAAAATTTTCAGCTTCTTTTGAAGGAAATAATTTTCAACTGTAAGGCATTAAAGAGTCACTCCTTTAGAAATCAATTCCTAATCAACTTTTTTTTAGCTTTCAGAAAAAATCCTGATTTAGTATCGTTGGTATTTAAAAAATAAACATTAGCATGTATCCTGATCTCCAGACAGGTGCAATTTTTCTTTTCTCATAAAAACGATTTCTAAACAGATAATTTACCAAAACTAATGAGACTTATGCAATATGTTAACATTTGATGGAAAATCTTTATTTTCATAAAACATAATCAATGGGAAAGGTAACATGCCTCGACATGTTTCAATTTTCAACCACAAGGAGCAAGTATTAAAATCAATATTCCCTCAAAAAAAGTACTAAAATCAATATAACATGAAAATCATTGTTATACTAAGAGAGAAAATATTAATCACATATAAGATGGCATTTCTGTGGCAAGTAATATACCTCTACTTGCTCTCTCGGTATCATGGTAACTCGTGAAATCTTTCGTTCAATTTGTTCCAAGACTCCAGTTGAATCCTCTGATGCACTAACAAATGTTCCTGTGCTGTTGCCAGAAATTAACTGCAGTCAACTAGACTGAATTATGAAATCATGGATAGATTTCCTTGCTTTACGTTGCATTTCTAGACAAATTTTCTTATTAGATATTAATAAATAATTTGTACACAAAAATGAAAATCAGCAATGATTTTCATCAGGTTGAATGCATTTTTTCGTCTAAACATTTGTTTTGATGAAATTAAGATATAACTTTACACAGAAATCAGAAAATAAGTCCATATCAACTCTGAGGTTCAAGTCCAGAATGCATGATATGCAGGCAACGACATGATGCATGGTCAAAATATATACTTTTCATATATTTCTGGTTAATGTAAATTTCCTTCTATTACTATTATGATTTACAATATTATAATACTCTTGATTGCCTTTATCGTATTAGCTTTACATGAACATATCATCAGGCTGAAACTATGAATGACACAGTTGAGAAACATACACCTGCCAATTGATAATAAATATTGAATACGTGTATCACATGTCTAGCTATTGAGAATGATTCAGATAATCATCATGGAAAAACTAGTCTATTTAGTCGCTGTCCTGGTGCATCACCTCAGATAGTCCAAAACTAAAGTGTCAGTGTTTGGATCTTCATATAGTATTTTACTATCAGCACACAGTAGTAAAGCTACTGATTACATGATGTAAACAAGGAAGAAAATATAAAGGAACATGATTTACCTTGTTCTTATACCTTGTGTGCTCTCGGTGGTCTCTCCTTCTCGTAAAGCCAAAGTTGATGGCTTGAGACTTAACCTTGCAATTTTGATAATGCCTTCGCATTGTTCTGATGTTGCAAAGTAAGGAAAATATAATGCACGAGGTTTCCAGCTCAAAACCTGCCAAAAAGATTTAAGATCTGTATCAATATCAACTTTCAAGAGAATACCTAGATGGGCAATATGATAACAGATTGATCATGTACATGTCATATACTCAATATTTTGGTATATTTTAAATCATCAGATGATAACAAGCCAGCAAAACTATTGGCACAAGTTAGTATGATTTGGATTTGGAGTATTGCAGGGATATGCTGCCATTTGTATATCTTAAAACCAAAGATAAATAAATTGGCATAACTTTATCTCACACAATAACAGTTAACAAATCAGTAAAAAATTTCAGGAATAATCACATATATCATACTTGGATTTTGAACACTGAGGCAAATTCATGATATTTTACGAAGAACGCTTCTAAATGAAAAGAAAATATTCTCTTTATTTAGCACGTCATTTCTAAATCATCAAGAAGCACACAACCCAGAGCTGATAGGCGAGCTAGCTGACAAGAGGACAAAACACTGTTTCTACCAACAGATTTGTTTGTCTAATTCAAAAGCAGAACTTTTTAAAGCACCATAAACAAGAAAAATCTGATTTTTTTTCATGATAACAAAATAAGAACTTCTCATTTGATCTGTTTCAACTACCAGAAGTTTTTGCGAAGATCATTCATTCAAAATTTTATTTTCCTAACTAAATCCTATTTACATCGATAGGCAGGCATGCAAACCAAACGGACAGATTCAAGAACAATACGACATCAAGGGCACAAACAAGGCATTACAGGTCAGAAAAGAACAGGAAGATCTCAGTACCTGAAACGGGATCGAAACTGGGCGCAATTCTCCAGTGATCCCATGGGGCATCGCCGGCAAGTCCGACGCCTCGTCTCCAACTTCCAGCAGCCCCATCCTCGGCGCTCCGTTTACGCTCAAGTCCTGAAACCGCAAGAACATGACACAGCGTACACATAGATGACCCAAAAGCAGAGATCAAATAGGAGAGCGCCGCAGCCAACCTGGGGGAAGAGATTGGATCCGAAGAAGCCAGCAAGGAAGAACAAAGAGCAGCAGAGGAGCACGAAGGGAAGCTCCACCTTCGCCCTCGCAAGGCTCCTGGGAGCTCTCTCTCTGTTCGACTTCATGTTCGAACAGCAGCGCAGAGATGGGAGGAACGCGTGTGTGCGCGCGCGCCCTGTAAGAAGTGAGAACAGGAGGGGGAATCAAACGAGGACGAGCGAAATGAGGAGACCGGCGACCGGTCGTAGTCAATTTATATGCGTTTTAAATAAAGCAGCAGACGCGTACGGCGGGAGACATGAGGGAAGAGGACGTATGGGCGGTCGCATATGACAATTTGTGCGGGAAACGTGATACCGTTGGATTTAGGTGCTTGGAGGCATCGCACGGAGGAGAGCGTGGGAGGATTATGCGGAGGGCGTCTTATGGTGGACCGGTTTTGTGGCGTTTGATGGGTTTTTAGACCTCGACCCGAGGAAGCGGGTTACCGTGGGCCGGAAGGCTACGTAGGATTTGCGGCACTGGCAGATCAAAAGGTTCAGGTTGATTTTTGGTACATCCACTTTATGATGTATTAAATGTGTTTATATTCGTACCAAGGAAATAAATGAATAATGATGGCACGGAGCAATGTGCCTTATTTTTATCATCAAATTAATTTCATAACAAAACCATATATTAAGTATTAAATTTGATTGTAACAAGGATTATTTTTTTCAAAAAATCTGATATTTCTATTGGCATGTATCTTTAAACCGTTGAATTAATATACTAATGGTGCGTTAACTTGTTTAATAAATTAAATGAAAATTTTGATAAAAAATTGTGATCATCAAATTAATTTCAAAATTTTAAAATTAATGCAGAAGATGTTACTATAACTCCGTTTACTGCTTCCTAAAATGCATATAAAATGATAGTTAAAGTCTTAAAAGGTACTTTTGTGGGAGGTTGCTTTAAAATAAAGGCAGAATTTTATAACTTCGATAAGCTGCTTATCTACCGATGGAAGCTAATTTTCGTAGCAAGTCAAAAGCCAACTAATGGAGGGGCCTGAAATGGTTTGGAAGAAGAAGAAGAAGAAGAAGAAGAAGAAAACATCACCCTTATTAAATCATCTTGCTTTAGTTCTAGTTGGAAAAATAACGAAAGAGGGAACATGAATTCCACGGAGAAATGGTAAAAACTCATAATTCACAAATGAAATAATTTTAAGTAGTTTTTGAAGAGATTCAAATTTTAAATATTTTTTCTATTTAAATTTTCTAGTCAAATAAAAGATATCTCTAGTCACATCGTATTCCTCCAATTTTTATTTAATTTACTCAAGACCTAAGTTCATTATTATTAAAAATAGCCTATTCCACTGAAAAGGAAAGAAAACATCGTTTGCCAAATACGTCCAAATATTTTCGGCACCATTTGGTTGAGGAATAAGACTTGAATTAAAGTCTTATTACTCACTTTTTAACCAAACACTTTAAACATCAAATCATGGGCCCCACATTACTTATGGCTGGACTAAGTAAAATTCTTTACTTTTTGTATTCTATCTGATGGCGGACTAGCTTATGCTCATGAGATTAAGATGGTTGGACTATCTAATGGATTAAACTTTTTTTAGTCCAACTACATTATTTGATAACCAAACGACCCCTTTGAGATTAGAGATGACAAGAAGAAGGGAACATCTATTGAGTCTGGTACTCTACAACCCAATCGATGTTGCAGCCTATGTAACGCGTGTGTCGATAGAAAATATAATATTTGAAACATGATTTTTCTCTCATAATCTTTGATTGTTTTATTTCCTTGTGTAGGTATCCTAGGGTTTGATCGTCTTGTTCTTTTGTACCTCGCCTGTAACGCCTCAACCCTCGAGATAGTGAAAGCAAAAAATAAAAAAAATTAACTCAAGGGATCAGTCACTGCATCTATCGTTCCACCATGATTAAAAATATATCATAATAATATTTAATTTTATTCTCTATACATATATAAATATAAATAATTATGGTACTAAATAATTGTAAACTCTTCAGAACTTAGTTCCATGTGCCAACTTATGTCACAAGCATTGACCACCCTCCATCGACTTGTAGGATATAAAAAGACATGAAAATATATGCATATATATATATATATATATATATATATATATATATGCATATATGTATACATATGCATAATTTTCATGAGCAAAGGCTCGTATTTAGGGTCAAAATAAACATGTAAATCATGATAATAAAATATTAAAATTCTAACATGAAGCATACTTATAACTCATACGACATAATTCTAATCAACTAATTCACTATTCTCATAATCATGTCTGTAATATTTGAAAAATCATATTATATAAACAAGTTCTTCTCGACTTAACAATTCATAAATAATTTATTCTATAATAGTTATCATTTAATGGTTACATAGCATTTCTATTATATAACATTGAAACATATCATATAATGGCGCAGCACCAGGATCACTTGAGAATAAAGACAAAAGATACGAGGATAGATCGAAGCACTATCCAAGAAGGCACCAGAAGTCTAGTGCTTGAAAACTAGTGAATCCACGTTAAAGAACAAATGTTTATTTCTGAAGCAAAAGATGATTACTTCTTTATTCATTGGTCCCTTTTTATTGAAGAGTTACAACAATCTCTATTTTAGGAAAAATAGAAAGGAAAACAAAAAAATGTAACAAAAATATTCAAAATAACTAATGAGCCAACAAATTAACCAATTAATTAATTTCCTGAGAATCAACAACTAATTAGTTTCCTGAGAATCAGGAATGGTTGTG
>LTAE01000430.1:67387-84203 GCA_001647135.1 Pontederia paniculata | reverse complement strand
CCCCCCCCCTCTCTTGGTGCCATCTAGATCCTACAAACATCACATCTCTTCCTTCTCAGCTTTGTGCCCCTTTGGAACATGACACCCTTGTGGTGCTCACATTGCACCTAGAAGCGCTCGTGCCACAACCACTATGACACCTCAGTTTTTGTAAAAAAGTATTATAAATAATAAAATATGATGATGAATTAATTGGAAGACCAAAAAAAATATGGGGGAAACTAAGTGCTTACACCCCTTGGAATTCAATCCCAACTCTTGGAATTTCTATATATGGTTTTTAACAAAAAAAAATCTCTTTTTCTTTCCTCTTCCTCTCCATTTTATTTTTTCCCCTTTCTCCTTGATCTCCTCTTCCTCACGTGCTTGGCAGATGGTGATAGATGGAGGAGCGAGAAGGGACGCTGACGACACCTTAGAGGTCCAAGGACGACGTTGTGCAAGCCGAAGTTAGGAACACATGCCTATAATCACTCACATGTGTTTAACAGGTTCAAACAATTGATTTCTAAGTAATATGATTTATTGACTTCAAATTCTTGATGAATCCTTCAATCTGATTGCCTCTATGGTTACATATAACTTGATTATTTTTTGAGTTAGAATATTGAGGAGTTTTTATGCACATGAGTATTGTCATTCTTCTTATTTCATGTCAAAAGTATATTATCTTTAAGTTTTATGCCATATTTCTTATCATTATCACAGAGATTAGCACCTTATGATCCATATATGACTTTAACATGACTATCTATCAGTCCATTTTAATCTATTGTATCAAAATAGCATAAAGTCAGACTATCTTCGAGACTCAATACGATCGTAACATTTGATACAACTAGTCCAAAATACAGTCGGGATAATCGATACGATCGTATTCTCCAATACGATCGAAGAAAAATATCATCAACTAGAATCAATAATATTACATATCAACTTGATACGATCGTATCCATGAATACGGTCAGGCCAAAATTGGCTCTGATTGACCAATATGGGCCATTTCCGTCGATACAGTCTCACCAAAATTTCATCGGCCAACAAACCCCAATTGAACACTCTTACCAATACGACTGCATTGACCATTACAACTTGAGTGTATTGACTCCTCTGTGCTCCTAATTATTATGAAAAGTATTTTCAATCATTCACTCATGATTTTCCAATATTATCTCAGAGTTCATCGATGCTCCTATCAATAAATTATCTATTTTTCAAGTCTTATGATCCTTGATTCATTGAATATTAAAAGATAGCTAATATGCTAATAAAAATAAAAGTCAAAAGTTGAGGGATGCTATGCTTATTCATTGGAGTTATTGTTACTATTATCATTATTGGGTGACAAGTAGTGTAGCTGAAGACAACATTGTGAAACTACACGACAGTGAAGACAAAACGCCATAGCCAATGTTCCTGTTGTGGGACTCTCTACCCCATGTTGGGACTCTCTACCCCATGCAATAAAAAAGATTCCACACAAGGTGTGCGACGCATCATTCCCTAAGAAAATGGCACCTATCGTGGCTTGATCCACCACTGACCTTACCGACATATGACTTTATTATTTTCATAGCATACCTTATAAAGTGAAAAGTTCTTCCAATACAAAGAAAGAACGAAAAGTTGAAGAAACAACTTTTATGATTATCAATGTACCAATTATTTAATAATACCACATTATTGATTCTTCATGATGATAATTTATTTACCGATTTTAAATGATGATTACCAAATTATCGACTCTTAATGATGATTACTAAATTATCGATTCATAATTATGATCATTTATTTACCGATCCTAAAATATAGACATATTGATTTATCGACTCTTAATGATGATGTCATTGACTTTATCAAATTATCGATAATATATTATTGAACTTCCATTGATAATCAAATATCTTGAGTGATGTTAAATTATTGATTCTTACCGTCTAATGGTAATGACATGAAATCAAATCACAAAGTAAGAATAATAATGTTATATATTTGATCTATTTTGTTATATTGAATCATTATTCTGTAATTTAAATATCATGTTTTTGTTTTAAGATTAATTTTTTTCACTATTATGTTATTCATATAAGCTTTTCAAAAGCTTACGGAAGATGACATGCATTAATCTCTATAGGTACATAATTTTTTGCAGGACAAATTGATGGTGTGCGTGGTGATGAGACTCTAGTAATTTTTGCACATGGATAAGGACTCTTTTTACTTTTATTATCTATGGTGAATCAAATTTTTAGTTATAATAATTATGAATCCGAATACTATTAGAGTATATACCATAGAGTCATATTTTGAAGATTATATTATTTTAATAATTTTCACATTTTTTTATATTTTATTTCTTTTATATTATTAATATTCATGAATTTTAGAGGTATTACAATCACACCTCATCATGCCCTACGGACTATGAGCCTTGAAGTATGTCCTTTGGCAAGATGTACGATTGACTTATTTTGGCGTCTCATCTTTGATTTCACGTAGATATCACACATAATGAAGGCCAATGACACGTGCCATCAATAATATAAGTTTGGGAAGCAAAAGTTAACACCCGTATTTTTTTTGGTTTTAAAGTTTCTAAAAGTTATAAGATCGCCATCCTATTTTTGAATTTAATTGCAATAGGAACCATATTTTATTTAACCATTTTAAAAAGTGACACCCAATAATCTAAAAATATCACCATAAAATTTTTATGATAAAAAATGGTCCTCATATACCCGGGACAAACCTAATTAAATAAATCCTTCCATCTTTCTTCTTACTTTTCTTCCGACCGTTCGATCAAAACTTGACGCCTGAGATCGAGCATGCGGCTAACAATGGGCGCCACTCCGGTTTCCCGACCCCGTCTGCCGTCAATTATATTTTATACCCACCGCGGCCCTCTTTTGGGAGGCCTCGAGCTCTTCTTTTTTTCTCTTCTTCTCCTCTTCGGATTACCCTGCCAACTCTTTTCGAGATCCCTTTAGGGTTTCCAGGCCGCAAGATGAGATTTTGATGCGTTCTGAGCAAAAAAAAAAACAAGGTAGAGATCCCTACTTGTTGTTTTCCCTTCTCCTCCTCGTCCTTCAATCTGGGTTTTTTTTTGTTCCAAGCAAGTGATGCGTACTAAAGGTAGTTTGCTTCCGAGATATATTTTTTATTTTGTTGCTCCTTCTTTGCTGTTGGAATTTGATTTTAGATTTGTGTGGTTGGTGGCGACGTTTCTTAGGTTTTTAGGTTATTTGATGGTATTCTATTCTCTTCTCTTTGGATTTTATATTTGGTTTGATGTTTTCTGAGCTTATGTTTTGCTTACATTGATCCTTATTATTTTCAACTAAGTTTTCCTAGCACAGACGTAAAGGAATGGTGGACTTGAGGAATGAAGAAGTGGTTTGATTTGGGCTAGAGCTTTGGTCGCGGACGATTAAGTTCGAGCTGCAAGGTGGGTTTTTCTTCGTTTGTTCTCTTATCTACTTTTTATGTGCAATATCCTTTTGTTCTGACGTTATTTCAGTCAGCAATCACTAGAGTGAACCATTTTTTTCATGTTTCTTCAAAATTTTAAGTTATGTTAATGATAATCCTGTTAGATTTAGTTCGTCAAACTTGGTTTCTTAGGGAAATTAGGAGGGAAACGATCTGGTTTTTGTAACTTCATACTTTCCCTATATTCATAAATATGAACGTGGAACTTAATCAATGTACTGTTGCTTGATTTTGATGAGAATCATAAAACCTGCGTTACATAAGTTTGGACTATTGACAGATCGACATGTTGATTAATGTCTCATAAAAAAGGACACTTTGATTGCCGTTGAGTAGTTTCGGCTATGTTGCTCTTTCAAAAAAATTTCAGCTATGCTGGATTTTGTAGATCTAGTAATTGAAAGAGACCTATCCCTTAATTTCATGTATGGTTGTTATGTTCTATTTTGTCCTTGAGTACGCGACAATTTGTCCCAGTAGTTAGTTTGATCTTCAGCCATATCGATGTGCATGGATATGTTGATATGCTTACACATCATATTCAACAGTAAATTATATGGATTAGCAAACATGATGGTGGCTAAGAGAGTACAATTTAGTATTTAGTGAAGAAGTTTGAAGAGGTTAAGTCCAAAAATTCTGGTAGCAGTGGATCTTTATGGATAATCTTTCCACTTCACTGTTCTTAGGCAGGACCTTTTTTGTCCTTTATTCTTTATTCCATGTCTCAATTGAGCTTCAATGTTTAGCAAATATGTCCAGTATCTAGATTTATGGTTAGAGCCGGTAGATTCATGATTTCCAAGTTTGAAACAGCTAAGATGAATCTATGGTTACTGATTTTGTGAAAAGTATTACAGATACAAATGGTCAAATACACTCATCATAAGCTAAACTCCTTGACTGATATACCATCTGGTTCTCAAATGTCTCCTTCCTTAATAGGCACAGCCAGACAAAGATAGGCTTCACTTTGATTGAGCAACCGACCAGTTTCCTTCATAGGAGGGATCATCTTTGTTTCTTGAGAAAAAAAAAATCACTAATACCCTTGCAATGAGCCCCAATCTTTAATATGGATTGTGAAAGTAATAGAATACCCTAATTAGTTTCTAGTTTAAGATTTTAGAATTTGGAATAAAACAACTTAATATTCTCTGCGTCGTTCAATTTCCTAGCTTAGTATTGCATGTTGTTCTTTAGTTGTCTTGCTAGCATACCTGTTGCTTTTCATTCTTTAAAAAATGTCATCTTTTGACCAAAAAATTAGACTACCTTCTATTTTGTGCTTCTTTTATTCTTACCCTTTTGTTTTTTCCTTAGCTCCACAAATTTAACTTGATGCTTAGTGATGGAACATATTTCTGTTTCCCATGGGGAAAAAAGAATATGATTTAGAAGGCACCCACCTTTTGTTGATTGCGTAGTTCTATTAGTGGGGATTTTGGTCTATTCAGAAGTTATTACTTGATTAGATGGTAAAGCACTATGTACTCCTAGGTTAAAACTCACATCTTGCTAGGAATTATTGTTGTGTTGGATATTTTTCTAGTTTTTTAAGACTTCAGTCTGATACACTTTAAGAGTCCATGAAGAAAATAGACTGCACCAGAAACCAGTCAATTCACACGAAATGCAAGATGTTAGCAAAGGAGGAAAAATAGGTGATTTCATTTTATCTGGGATACCTCAAAAGCTGATGGAGCTGTCTTTCTTCTCCTATGCAGGATTTGCTAGGATCAAATTGCAGCAATCATTCAATTTTGGGTTATAGAAAGAAGAAATTTGATAGCTATCAATGATCTAGTGAAAAGTATTGCTCACTATATAGCTCTAAGTGCAAATTGTAGAATCATGAAATGAAGCTCAAAAGAGAAAGAACTTTAATAAAATTCTTCTTCGTATATCAGCAGGGAAGGCTATTCCATACAAAGGGTCTTTGTTCAGTTTTTGGTGATATCAAGCAGAATGATGTCCATCTTTAGGATGCTGTGATTGCAAATCATTCTAATTAGGTTGTATTTTGTATTGACTTCAAGATTGATTGTACAATAACGATTGAATCAGTGAAAATGCAACTTTTTGTGTTGAAAGAGTTGTGATTCTGTTGTCTCATCTTTAAGAAATTATTAATATCGGAAAACATACTGAATTGCTGCCAGTATCTGTCGCAAAAAGATACCGTGAGATATTTGTATGACCAGACTAGGAGGCCTAGGGATTGCTTGACAAAAAAGAGGGTGTGCACTACCCCACTGTTTGCTGTATGCTAGAATTTTTGCTTCAACCTGAATGAGACATAAACTTGGTGCAAGCTTTCTAGAATAAGGTTTTAAATTAGGTAATTTTCACATATAGTCTTCCAACTTTAGTCCCATATATCCCTCTTGTCTTAACTTTTTCTCTTACATCATTAGTCATCCAATTTTGTATGTAATGCACGCTGACAACAAATTTTTCTTTCATTCTGCCGATCGGATGCGTCCATATTAACATTCTACATCATTATTATAATTAAATAGGTTACATTGATTCGCACCACATCATATGATACTAGCAATCATCATGTATTTAGGACAGAATCGGATAAAATAAACTAACGTATTTTAATGTAACATGAAATTGACGTGGCATGTTTTAATATAATAATGATATAAATTGTTTATATGGATGCATTCATTAGTAAAATGAACGAAAAATTAATTTAACCGATAAAAAATACACGAAGTTGGACTATTGATTTAAGAAAAAAGTTAAGAGGATAGAAGAATATTGGGACTAATGTTAAAGGACTATACGTGACAATTATCCTTTTTAAATTATGATAACTGGGTCTTTGGTCGACCTTTTAAAACCTTTGCAAGACTGTGCCATTGTAAACATAATTTTAAATGGTAACCAGTGCCTCATTAAAATCCTTGTACACTATTATATCTATGCTACTTTAGCAGAATGTAAAAATGCACTATAATCCTCATCAATTAATGTATCTATGCTACTGAATGTATGGATGCTCTATAATCCGCCAAAAAAGCATTTGACTTTAATGATTATACAAGCATGAAGAGAGCCATCATTGTTACCATACCTCACTTGGACCCTATGAAGCATATCTTTGGTAGACAATAACTCATCGTGGTCAACTAATGTATCTCTACTACCTTTAGAGACAATATATAAATGCACTATAATTTGCAAAATTGGACTATAATTATTATATAGGCCTCAACAGAGCTATTAGATCTTTTGAAAGTTCTTTGAAATTGGGCTATAATTATTATATAGGCCTGAACAGAGCTATTAGAGCCTGGTTACCATACCTCACCAAGACCCTATCGTGTATATCTTTGGTAGAGCATATCTTTCAGATGATGATATGATTTCAGATGATGAGAGCATACCTTTGGTAGATGATAACTCTATTACCATCTTTATGCTCAGATCGATGCACATGAAATTGAAAACTTGTGTCAATATCAATGTTGATGAAGAATAGTGATGTCAGAGCCTTTGAATGTTCCTTTTTTCCTCAAGAGATGAAGCCTTTGAATTTTGCTCCCGCAAAAAATGCAAGAGAAACTGTGTTCTGATTATTTGATGACAAATAGTTATCCTGATTCTTTTATATACTTGCCTACATGTCTTAAGCATTATGAATATCTAGGAAAGTATATTTTTCATCACTATTGTGGATGATGTGATGAGGCCTGAAATCTATCAAGTTCAGTGACCTGAAATTGTTTTGCCACCATGAAATCTATTTTATCTGAAGGCCTAAAATTAGACAGAAAATGAAATCAATGCTAATTCACAATCCTAACATTGTCGAGCTGTTTGTTCTTTCTTTTCTCTTTTTTGATGAAGGAGCTGTTTGTATTTTTGTTCTCCCGGAAGAAGTAAAACCTACATTATTTGCTGTCAACTTCCTGGAAACCTCTTTTCTTGAGTTTTTTTTTTTTTTTTTTGAAAAGGAAACTGATAGGCTAGAAATTGTTTACCCATCCATGTCAATTTAACAACATAAAGCAAACAGGTACCCTGAGGTTCAAAAGGCAAAAATTATCATGTCACATCCCACTCGTTTGTTAAGAAAAGCCTATGCGCTAACTATGTTTTCAATATGGTACCTCTCTTACGCTGTAACCATAACATCCACAACCATCTTGCCACACTACAGGCCCTGACGGTGGTCCAGAAAGAGTCCTCCGATGAGGGGTCTAGATGTTCCCACTGTGTGCACTTACACCACCTTAGAGATGCTACATGTGAATAACTTTTTTAGAAGATTAATGGCATGTGCAGAGAAAGCTGCTAAGCATAAATAGTAGGTTTTGACCTTGTTTTCTTTTAATTATTGGCAAATTTGGGTGAACAATTGTGATTAATCTGAGAATTATGTTGATTAATTTTCTTACATTGACGACATCTAGCTTTGTTGGATCACTCACATTTCTTTTCTCGATGAAACATGTTCTCTTCAGGACTGCTGTGAGAAGCACCTTCTGCCTTATAAGAAGAGAAAGTTGTGGATCTTCTTGGTTAGAGATGACTGACAATTTTAGAAGACGGACATCTAAGTGGGATGTGCTGGAGGAACCTCATGTTCCAGGAGAAACTAGGCATGAGAATGCCATGGTCAACGAAGCTGATAATGTTTGTCATGAAACAAAGTTAAAGTCTGATATGAAAGCTGAAACTTATGTGGAAAACAGGATCCAGTCTCCGAGTCAACCTGGCAGGATTAATGATGGTTTACACGAATCCTTTTGGGAACCACGGTCAACAAAGAGCCAAACAACATCAAAAGATGCTGAACTTAATCAAGAGGCAGATGGAAATCATAGAGATTATGGTTCAAGCATGTCCCCTGGACACCATGCATGGAGGAAGCATAGCCAAAACCCCTCATCCAGAGGAGGTTGGAGCTCACCAATCAGGTTGATGTTCTGTTAGCTTATGTACATGTTAATTCATTGAAACCTTGTTGCTCAAATGCGTATAGATATAGGAGTGGGGGTACCATTTTCCTATAAAATCCATTTACTCCTTCCTATGGTTTTTCGTTGCTGTATTTTTGCTTATGAAAACTTACATATCTTTGCAGGAAGCAAAGTAGTAGCAGAAGTAGAAGCAGGAGTAAGAGCAGAAGCCCATACAGGAGGGGAAGTGGAAGCAGCAGAAGCAGGAGCAGGAGTAGGAGTAGGAGCAGAAGCAGAGGAAGATTCAGGAGGGAAAACAGAAGCAGGAGCAGGAGTAGGAGAGGTAGGAGCTGGAGTAGAAGCAGAAGTCCTGTGGGTAGGCATGGACCAGATGCAAGTACGGACAGAAGAAGAATGGGAGCAGAGCAGGGTCCTCCTTGCAGGGATTTTGCTGCTGGACGGTGCAGGCGAGGTAGCCAATGCAAGTTTTTTCATGATGGAGGTAGGAGGGAATCGGACAGGATTTATGACAAAAATTTGAAAGAAAGAAGATTTGAAAGAGATCGGTTTTCTGGGCGTGATGTCAATGAGAATTTTAGGAGTTCAAGGGATGACGTTGATTATTTCCAGAATAAAACCTCCCAAAGATATCCGAGTAACTATGCTGATGATGACTGGGGAAAATCTGATTTGTCTAAAAATAATAGACCTGCTGAGCGCTGTTACGACTTTACCAAGGGAAGGTGCCATAGAGGTGCATCTTGCAGATATCTTCATCATGAAGCCTCTTCGCAAGGTGAATGGTCTGTAAAAGATGCCAACAATCAAATGTACAATGGAAAGGACCAAGATTCATCTTTTGGCCGTAGGCTTGAGTCTCATCGGGTGAATGCTCCACTGTGTAAATTTTTTGCTGAAGGTCGATGCCGCCGTGGTCAAGGTTGCAAGTTTTCTCATCAAGGAATGCCTGAGCAGTTGGAAGTCGGGCCACATGATGATCATTGGGACTATGATCAGGGCACCAGTGTTAATTTACCAACAAATGTCTTAAACTTGTCTGGTCAAGAAAATGAGGTAGATGCAAAAAAATCTTCTCTGTGGACTAGTGGCGATTATGAAGTCGTAACAACTACTCTCCCACCTCAGCATTTACAACCCCGAACAATTGAGGAGAATGATTTGCAAAACATAAAGCATGAAGCATCTCAGGGCATTTCATCCTCCCAACTGCATAGTACAAATCAAGACACACATGCACATAACCAAAACAATGGAGATATGTTAACCTTGGAAAATGGTTCTTCGATCCTTGATAGTTCTAGAGCGGACTTAGAGAAGAAGCCTGCTAATATTCCTACTGTATCTCCAATAACTGGGGAAAACTTTGTCAAAAGTGGCCAGGGTCCATTCGTGGTTCCTCAAGTCCTGCATCCACCAAACTTTCCACGTAACAATGAGACTCTTCAGACTGCCCTGCCGACATTCAATGGACAAGTGGCACAATTTGCTTACTCTACACCTCCAAGTGGACAGAGTCAGTTCAATATTCCATTGCATGCAAAGAATTTCAATGTCCATGTGCAGGGCCAGCCAGTACTTAATCCATCTCTTAATGGACAAAACCAACAAGGCTTCAACCTTGGAGGGCAAGTTCAACAAAATCCTCCCCTTGCCCATAACCCCCAATTCGTCCCTTTGCCCATTAATGGACAAATCCAGCAGATTATGAGTCTCAGTGGACATAATCATCAGAATATGCCGCCTCTTACTGGACAGAATCCTCAGAATGTACCGCCTCTTACCAGACAGAATCCTCAGAATGTACCGCCTCTTACGGGACAGAATCCTCAGAATGTGCTGCCTCTTACTGGACAGAATCCTCAGAATGTTCTGCCTCTTACTGGACAGAATCAGAAAGAAACTAATGTCAGCAACCACAATCACCAAAGCCTTCTTTTACATCAAATGGCTCCTGGACCTCTCTTGAACGTCCCGTCCTTTGGGTCAGGTGATCATCAACAACATATTTCTGGGAAGGGATCAACTCAAACAGCAGATATATCAGAAGCAAAGCCACCCACTTTAAACTCGGATACTGTCATTTCTGGCAAAGTAATAACGAGTGAGCAGGCTGCAAGAATTACTAATCTGTCTGCATCTTTAGCACATTTCTTTGGAAATGCTGCTCTAAATGTTGTGGCTACCGGATTATCACCATCTCAACCATTTCCGAACAGTGGTCCCGTGTTGCCTACACCTGCAACTGCAGCTGTTCAATCCCATAAAGAATTTGGTACCAAAGAGCAGCATTCTTCCATGACTGATAACATTCTACCTATAAAGTCAGAGACTAATAACTTTTCCAGCTCATTATCATTAATTTCTCAGTCCAAAGCAGAGGAACATCATGCAAATGTCATTTCCAAAAATGATGATGAGCTTGAAAAATGTGATACCAAGGAAGAAAACAAAACCGAAACTACAGGCCGACAGAAGAAAGAACGAAGGGCAGATGCAGATGATGCAGATGCCGATGCAGATGCAGATGATGGAGTTGAAGGGGAGAGAAAAAGAACCAAGGACTCAAAGGGTATTCGGATGTTTAAATGTTCGCTTGTGGAGTTTGTGAAGGACATACTGAAACCAATATGGAAGGAAGGCCAATTGAGCAAAGAATCTCACAAGACCATTGTCAAGAAAGTTGTCGAGAAAGTAACCGGTGCATTGCAAGGCCCCAATATCCCACAGACTCAAGAGAAAATTGATCTTTACCTGGCACACTCCAAAACAAAGCTCACAAAACTTGTCCAGGTGCATAGTTACTGCGCTTAGCTTGATATTTCTTTTCTCGCAATGTGTACTTTCTTGTGCTGATGCTGTTTCATTGTGCAGGCCTATGTAGAGAAATATGGGAAGGCTTAGTAGGTAAAACTGAGAGCAGCTAGTCATCTGCTGCCTTCTGCCCATGTTCGTCCGACATTTGAGAACTGCGAAATTTCGGCGAGTTGTCTTTAGATAACTTAAGCCAAAAGTTCAGATGTAGTAACTTTGGATGCGCAACCATAGCAAAGAAACTCAAATTTGTTTACTTATGAGTTCAAGCTTGTTTCTCCAGGAATCCGTGGGCAATTAGAGCCCCATATTTGTGCTTCCTTTGGTACTTGAATCATTTTGCACTGAAATAATATAAGCTAGTGTTTGTCATGCTAGAAAACAAATTGTTAAAGAAAATAAATTCTCAAAAGTAATTCATTAATAGATATAAAATTAAAAAATGACTGTAAATCTAAAAGATACTCAAAATTGGTAAAATTGAATTCTCAAATGTTTGTAAATTAAGAATGGTTAAGATATCATTTTTTAAGATATTCAATCGAATTCTTATTATCACTCGAAACTTATTCCCTTACAACTTTTGGTGTGCCCTTACGAGATTCTCTAGTTATTATTATTCTTCTCGGAACTCTCTTTTTCTTCTTCCTTCCCTCCATTTATTTATTTTTCACCATTATCTAAAATAAAATTTCAAATAATACTTGTTTAATCAATTTTGAAACATCGATGTAAAGAAATTAGATTCATCAAACTAGGAAGTTATATGCTTAAAGCACCACAAACTCATAAATCTTAATTGATTGTTACCTCATTGTCTAATTATATAAATATGTTCCGAGTATCTATTCCTTATTTTCATTCTCAAATTATTTAATTAGCAATGAACTAATTAATAGATGTGACTGATTATCATAGGAAGTTTAAGATTTTATACAAATCAAATAATGTTTAGCCCTTAATTTTCTAATAAATAGGTTTGAAAATGGTATTTTGCATGTATAAATTATTAAAGAATAAGATCACATAAGAATAAAAAAGTTATATGTAAAAAAAATCAGCACACTTCACAGGAGCAATTGTTTTTGCTTAATTTAGGGGGCACTTTATTGGAGTGACTAAAGAGGGAACGACGTTTAATGACATGCAAAATCAGTGGCTGAGGCACAACAAAGCAAAAGATTAAGATGTTGATTTTCAAGAAACACTTTATTCGAAACAAATACAAGCCTACGAATCAACGATGACGGTGAATTTGATACAACAACAACAATAAAGTCTTATCCCACTAGATGGGGTCATACGACGCTATTGTATTTTATCAGTAATCAAATTTTTAGGTATATTATTCGCTAATAGATCTATTAGCTCACCAAGTGTTCGCTTTGGTCTCTCTCCCTCTTTTAATTGGACTTCAGATTGTTTGTTCTACCCTCCTTACTGGCGCATCTAATGGCCTTCTCTGAACATGACCAAACCACCTCAAACGATTCTCTACCATATTTTTGCTAATAGAGGTCACTCCGACTCGTTCACGTATATGGTCATTCCTAATCTTATCCTTTCTAGTATGACCACACATTCATCTCAACATCCTCATTTCAGCTACCCCCACTTTATATTCATGTTGTCCCTTCATAACCCAACATTCACTACCATATAACACTGCTGATCTTATAGCAGTGCGGTAAAATTTTTCTTTAACCTTATGGGGTACTTTCCTATCACAAATGACTTCAGTAATCTTCCTCCACTTACACCAACCAGCTTGAATTCTATGGTTAACATCATCATTAATCTCCCCATCTTGAATTCTATGACAGTGAATTTGATATCCATAAAAAATGAGTATACAACACAATTTTTTATGTTATATTTTACGACACAGAAGTCGATTTTCTTTTATGAAATAAAGTTCACATATTTTATGTTCAATAAGTGCACCATAAGATAACAAAATTATTTTGATGGCGTCATAACATTATTTGATGTATTCAACAAGTTCTTGCTAATATTTAACCGTTATAGTCGCTGAAAAAAAACATTAAACTGTAAATTCAGATAAAATGAGTATATGAAAAAAGATTATATTCAGATAATGAAGAACTATAAGAGTGAATCAAGTCCATAAAAAATCTCGGAGCCACCCATTAATAATAAGGGTCGAAATTGATTAATTAGATGACCCTACATTCATATGTAATCAAATATTTATCTTTAAGTAAAGCTTACTGAGTTTCACAAGTGAGGGACTTCGTATTTCCATATTCCTCAACTTTCTTTTTTTTGGGTACATTTTTTTTTCTCCTAAATCAGTGAAAGCTTTGGAGTAGATAAGTGACACCAAGCAAAACATAACATTTGATTAATTCGATAAAAAAATAATAATTTAATAAAATAGCAATGCATTATAATATTTTTTTTAAAAAAATATACTTAATATATAACAATAAAAGAATTAAGGGAGGCCTCCGACAGCTCTTTAACTGTGTTTGAGTTTAAGCTTTTGTTTTCATTTATTTATCAATTAACTATCGTTTGTGTCATTAATAAAGACATTGTTTGACAAGGTAATAAAACGCTCTCGCTATTTTTTTCTATGAAAGCAAAATACTTGGTTCTCAAACGTTTGAGAGCAAAACTTTCTAAAATAATTGGATGCTAAACATACGCGAAGAGTATATTTATGAAACTGCTGATCTCATTACGTGTGACAAAATTAATATGAGATGAGCTTCTTCTATACATAAAATAAATGTGCGAACTCAGAGTATGGTCGTGCATTTAATTAATTTTCAAACTACATCTTAATACTTTTATTTTTTTTCTCTAATTTTCTGTAGCTTATGTGTCTAAAATGTAGATGTTTTTTTTTATTTAGCTTATATTTGCCAACACAAACCGACCTTAGCTCAGTTGGTAGAGCGGAGGACTGTAGTTGGTTGAAGCCCATCAGATAAATCCTTAGGTCGCTGGTTCGAATCCGGCAGGTCGGAATTTTTTCGTTTTTTTTTTTCATCCGTTAAATGTATGTAAAGCAACAATAGGTTGCCTGGCCCTTAATCCAAGGGAAGAAAATTGAGACAATCAATATATATATATGTATATATATATATATATATATATACACTACATACATTGTATAAAGAAATTTGTTGAGGGACGAAAGTATATTAAATTTTAGTGCTTTTCAAATTTCTCAAAATGAAATATGTTCCATATATATATAATGATTTCTTACTTGTGCAAATATTTAATTTTCACCATTTTATATATTTTGCCAATATGAATACTAAACTCCTATTTTTTTTTTCAAGTTGCTATTATGATATACTATTATGACACCCGTGCGATGCACGGGGACCTTTATGAAAAAATATTATTTTTTCAAAAAAAATTATTAAAAATTATAAACTTGTGTTCCTATAAATTTAGAGAAATGAAAATGAAAAGTATTTAGAAGATAAAAAATTATATTTTATGCAATATAAATAACACACATGATTTTGTATTATTTAACATTAATGTATTATGTTTTCTCTCTTACGAAATAAAAAATATGATTATTATTATTGCTATAACAAATAGCATAAAAGATACCGTATATTATTATTTATGCTATAATAACAAAAAAGATGCACAAATAAATTATTTGTTGTTAGTTTTAAAACAAACTAAATTCTTTTGTCAATTATCTTACTATATATTATATGCAAAATGGCATTTGGCTTCTTCTTTTCATGTAATTGTTTTACAATAATTTATATTTTTAATTGGCATCATAATAATTATTATTTTGTGTCATTCGTCACTTTAAGTCAATATCCTCTCTTTCCATATTATAATAAATTAGTATTTTTATTATCATTTAAATACTTTTTTATAATATATTATAACAACACCTAGACTTTTTTTATAAGTTAGATAGCTTTTATATGGATATAGATTTGATTATAAATATATGGTTTATAGTTATTTTTTAATACATAATATTATTATCATAACATATATATGATGCAACATAAGAATAATATTTGATTTTCGTGAGAGATCACATATCAAATAATCTTTTTTTTCCTTTTAATATAAATTTTATTATTTATATTTTTATAAATCATGATTTATGATTATAATTTAGTTAAAAATATACACTTACAATGATGATGCCTTTTTTTAATAATTTATATAAAGTATACATGTATGCCATAATTTTATGTAAGTCGACTCCATCCAAATAAATTTTATTGTATGTTATTTATTATTAAATTTTATATTTTCTTAAATATTTTGAGCATGCCATGCCATATGATACTATTTTTATCTTACAATATTATATGGCATCCATGTCTTATAATATAGCAAACTTAAAATGTGAGACTAAAAGCAAATAATAAATATTTATTATTATATTATCTATAGAATATATATAATAAGTATATTATATAAATAATTTTCAAAACTTCATAAGAGAGTGCCAATTGTCATCTTTGACTTATATTCTCATAATTTTATGTGTAAAAAATGATTAATTTAACTGAGTTAGTATTATTTTAAATAATTATTATATCTTTGATAAAGTAACCATTTACGTTAATTTTTATTTAAATATTTTTACGTGTCAAACTATCTAACTTAAAGTTATGATTTTTTAAATAGTTCTTATAATTTTGTCATCCTAATTTTCCTTTAATTTCTCTTTTTATAAACTTAACATTTATCTATTAAAAAATTAGAAATTTAATTTTAGAACAACACTCTCTTGGGATGGTGCAAATTGCACATTTCAAAGCTTAACATATTCACTAATTAATTTTTGAATATCTCAAATTATATAATTGGTGGCTTCAAAGATATCTATTAGCATAAAAATTAGATATTTTAGTTTCTAAAATAAAATATTACATTGCATTCATCTTTTATGATCATTATTCTATTCTTTATATCACAAACTTCAAATGTGAGACTAAAAACAAATGATAATTATACCTATTTATCTTATTACATTTTTTGTAGAATCTATACAATAGGTACAATATATAAATAATTTAATGAAGGTGAAATATCCTCCATATATATACTCATATGATTAACCGTCCATTTTAAATTTGTGATTCAAAATAAAATACTCTATAATCACCTAAATAATATGGAATATTATAATTATTTTAATCAGAATCATAAATTTAAATGGACGGTTAATCATATGAGTGTTTTACTGTAAAATACATGGAGAATGTTTCACCTCCATTAAACTTATTTATCTTATTGTTACATTGTTTTGAAAAACTATATAATATCTATACCATATAAAATGATTTCTTTTTAAAGAAATAGCTATGGCTTTTGTCATCTTTAATTTCACATTATATATAGATATATATTAATTATATAAGGAAATTTTAAAAAATAAAATCAATAGTTTATTTTTTAGCATGAATATTAACTTCAAACATTGCATAATATCCTTATTTCATGTCATTCAATTTTTCTTTAAATCATAAACTTTAACATGCAGAAATTAAAAGCAAGTAGTAATATATATATATATATATATATATATATATATATATATA
>LTAE01000430.1:28335-56990 GCA_001647135.1 Pontederia paniculata | reverse complement strand
TTGACTTGCACATGGTCGTGTCTAGGTCTTGTAGGCCTTTTATGTCATTAGTGTCATATCTAATGAACATTATATTATGTTATGTCTCGAGTCGAATGAGCCTAAGACTCATGTTATAGGCCTTAAATTTGGCCATGGATTTATGCCCATAGATGACAAGATGTTATATGGATTTTAATATGTTTCCGCTGTCATGATATATGTTTTACCTTATGATATCTTATTATATTTTCTGCTGCGATATTATTATGTTTTATATTTTCATAGTTATGATCACAGGCTTGTTTGATTTTATTTATTAGTGAGCTCATATGATATGCATAATATCTATGTAGCGTCGTCGAAAAGCCCGCAAGGGAGTGCGTTTTGGGGGCGTTACAGCATGGATGGAGAACAGGCTGCGGTGCCGGCCGTGCCTGGACCATGATCTGGGGCACTGGACAGCAACTCAGGCCAGGTAAACTCGGACCTCGTATACCTTAACCTGATTTCGAAAGAAATATTCTTATGTAGGGGACAAAGAGCGTGCGGAGCAAATTACTCCACAAGTATTTACGTACGGAAATTGTTACATTCGAGATTTTGCAAGATTGTACATGAAAAATCTTTGTATCTCGACAGTAAAATGTTAGATTCTCCGATCGAAATACATGAAAATCACATCAAATTCTCAATGATTTTCAAAGAGTACGTAGATCATACTCTAGACTATGTTCTTTCAATCGGCATGTTTAGTATTAAATGAACAAATCCGGTCTGATAAAAACGATTGGTCTATTAAGATTTAGTATAAGTAAAAAAGACATTTATGATACAAAGTTTCTCTCTCTTCTCATCTCAAGTGACGGCTCATGTTTTCCTCTTCGTCTCTTGTCTGCATGATCTCTCTACAAACCGCATCTGCTCTCTGTTGGACAAGACCTCTCCTCATTGTTTTCGCATTGGTGCTTGATTGCGTCTCCATCGTGATCTATTCTGCTTGCTGCGACGTAAAGGGATCGCTGCCTTGGATCTTCACTTCGTGCACATATCAAATTTTAATTTTAAATAGAAATATCACTTATATTTTTAAAATAATATTTATTAGCTTTTTACACATCACACTCTCAATTAGATTGGTTATTATTATTGACTTAAACTATTCTTGGTGTAGCTATTTGAAAGTTGTTTATTTTGAATTTTAATATAGTTGTCTTCATGATAACATATTATTCTGGTGCAATTGAATAAAAAAAATGAAATTTGAAGTTTAATTGTAATTTCGTAATTACTTTATGTATAAGTTTAATATGATGAAGATTTCACCTATAGTTTAGTAACGTCTCAAATGTAGGGCTCTAATTCCAAAAAAAAAAAAACTAAAACCGATTAGACCAATTGGGAAAAAAAATTAGAGTTATTAATTGTAATTTCATATTTTTAGGATGTTAAAAATTCATCCAAAATTTATAAGTCATTTTTTTATACGAAAATCTTTTTCGCCCCTTGTTAGTCGAATTAGGGGTGAGCATGAGTTTAATCCGATTCGACCCAATTATTTTTGGATCGGGTTGAGTTTGATCACTATCTTGAATCGGATCAAATCCGACCCGACCCGATCAATTTTGGGTCAGATAACGAGTTGAATGTTTAATTATCCGATAATTCAAAACTCGACCCGAATCACTCAGATTATAATATTAACATAACAAAAATATTAATTAATATTAAAATTACTTATATTTTAATATTTTTAAGATTTTTTATCATTAGTTTCATTTAATTTTATTTATTTAATTTCTTAAGATTTTTTATTCATAAGATATATGAAAAAAATATTTTTTAAGAATTTAATGGTTCAACCCGATGATCCGATTCGACTCAATCCGAAAATTTTTGGGTTGGGTTGGATCGAATTTCAAATATTTTTTATCTTAACCCGATCCAAATCCGACCCGATATTACTATTTTTGGATAGGGTCAAATTTTACTTCAAATCCGACCCAATCCGACCCATTATCACCCCTAAGTAGAATAGTAGTGTAATACCTACTTTAGTATACTATTAAGTTATAACAATATAACTATATCGCTTGTTCTAAATTATGCATGTTATATATAATTCATATATAATATACTTATATGCTATATTAAAATAGGTTATAACTAAAAATTGGAAAAACAAGTATCAATGACTACTTTCGTATTTCACGCGAGGAGATAAATTTTAGGGGGACGGGAACCTCCTGGGATTAGATTTTCACAGTTGAAATCAAATATCTTATTTAGAATTTGTGCGGCTTCATCCAAGTCGTGTATTTAATTTCGATGGCCTAACATCTTTCAATTTCATCTCCTTAATCCTTACGACCGCCGTTGCTCTTCCTCGCTTGGAGGTGACGCCACCGAATTTCTTTGTCAGATTTCTCTCTCCATCGGTCATCTTCTCCTCCGTTTCTCGGGAGTCCATATGCAACAATTCTCCCACAGTCGCATATCTCTGCACCTAATGGTTCAGATCTCTGCACCATGTCGCTGAAATTACCTCAATGCAAACTTAAAACTCTATTGTTACTTGGATCAAAATATGTGGCTTTTGTGTTCTTTCTGTTCCTTGTACAAATCATGGCTTAAAGGCATTTCTGTGCCTCTTTTAATATAAAAAATAATGATGTGATATTTCTTTCTTAATTTTTTAAGAAATTGTGAGTGATCTTACAATCAATTTTCGCACTATGTACTTTTTTTATAATTGAAATTTGATAACATGTGATAACTTTATTAATTTTGTAAGAATTATGTGTTTATTTGCAATCACTCTTGCAATACACAATGGAATGCTAATAAGTATTATATTTATGCACTAATCTTACGACATTTCCAATTCTTCATTGGTAAAATTGAAATGGAATAAAACTGAATTTGTAGCTCATATGATGACAAAATGCAATAGAAAATTGTCATCGAAAACTCAATCTTATACAACTCATACAAGTATTGTTACATTTTATATATGGGACAATTTTCATGAGAAAAAAATGATACATTGAGAGCACATTCTTGAAAAAAAAAACTTAAAAAAATCACTGGAAAATCATCGAGCAGAGTAGGTCCAAAGTTGGCAAAATTCATGAGCAGCAAACGGCAGCGCCTAAGCAGCAGAATAGAGTACAGTCTAAAAAATGGCTTCTAGGTTTGAGGAGTGAGAAAGGATAATGCAAATGAGAGGATGGCTAGGTTTATAGTTCATCTAACTATAATCTGAACCCTTGAAACTAAATGGACGATGGATATGAAGGTGGCATAAATAAAAATATTTTATATGATTGTCAGCCATTAGATTAAAATTTGATGGTATGTTGATCCGTTCCGGAATCTCCTGCACAGATGCGCTCAGGAGTCTCCTTTTCCCCAAATTTTAGTGATAAATTTTCTTTTTAATATATGATTTACAAACAAATACCAGAGCGGGGAAGCCACCGCTCACCAGGCTTTCTGGATAGGATTGAAAACAAAATATGCCAGTGGTGGCTACTCGCCTACTCCTATAGAATGTACATGTAACATAATAAATGACATAAAAAGGGACTCGAAAACAAAGAAAAACACCTTTACAGATAACGAAGAAAAACTCGCATGAGAAAATATTTTTATTTTCGGAAAAAAAAAACTGCACAAGCTAATGGCCTTAGTTGCAGATGGTTTTGTTTGCTTTATTTCTTGTACTAATGACGCAAGACCTCCAAGATACGTTTCTCTGCATCTACTGGGATTTCCCTGCCTGGGACATTGACCTTCAAGAGGCTGGAATACCTGTCAGAACAAAAATGTCAGAGCCATTCATCCACGTTTATTGAAAGAATAATTTGTTCTTCCTAACATTTTACTTACTCTATCCTGGTAAACAGATAGGCATGTTCTGCGACGAATGCTAGCAAGGCCTGCATATATGAAAGATGACATGTAAATAATGGTCTAATTACAAAGAATAGGAAGGGGATTGAAGACCTAGTTTTTTGTAGAAGGCTTCAAAACCTAGTTAAATACCTCAAATGGCAAATTCAAGAGCTCGTAATAGGTCCTGACACGATCCAATCCCTGTTGGACTGTCTCGCTATCTATTGATGGTATTGCTGCCAAAGCCTGCAACAGAAACATACTTCAGAAATCAATTTGCAAAACATACATTTGGCATATTGCACTTATGGGAAATAAAAGATCATAGAACAACTTAAGTCACAATGAATAAAAAAAAATCAGTTGCCACCTCCAAATAATGCAACACAAATTTCCAAGATATAGCTTGTAGTACATATCTAAACCAAAGTAAACATCAAAGATGGCATTTCTTTGAAGAAGGAAAGGATGAGTTAATGAAAGATAACAATTTATTCACCTGTTCAAGTGCGATTGTGTTCCTGCATATCTGTTGGACTCCCAATAAATTGATAGATTTTATTTCAGAAAGCGCCTGATAAGTGAACTTGTTAGTCATGAGTAATCTCTGGCATATTAATATACCCAGTATTTAATAATTCAGGGACTTGTTCACAAATATGATTATCAACCTTGATCGATGCGTTTGCTGCAACACTATATATTCCACCAAAGATGTAATTTCTTTTCAATTCTGCAACAAATGGTGCCATTTCCTCATCCCTCCGTGTAATCTGCATTCATCAGGAGGAAAATTAGTAATACAAACATGGGGAATGAATCAACATTATGGAAAATTTCATAGTATTATTCTTTCTAAATTGAATTTAGCACACCAAAGTCAAAACCTGAAGCTTGAAAAGTCGAGGATGAGTAGGACAAGAATTCCAGAAAACTACACTGTAAATTCTAAGTCTACAAAAATTGATTATTTAGCTAACTGAACTAAGAAAGAATGGTAAACTTCAGCACCACAGCATTGCCCTTCCAAGTGACATTTGATGTTCACATTGCTCAACCAAATAAAAAGACTAATCATGCAATATATAAATTTAATAAAGCATTTTTCTGTAGAATGGGTTGGACCCAAAGATTCCTTGTCTTGTTGTGTAATAACAACACAGTCTTTCTGTTTCCGTTTTATGTTTTGATACACAAGATAGGATTCATGTAGCGTCATAAAGTTCTGGTGAAAAAAAAAAGAACATATGCAGACCAGTGCTGTGAGTGACATGACAAAGTCATCTGGCTCTTCAGCATCTTGATCTTCTGAGTACTCCCTATTAGTCATTTCCTGTGTAGAACTGTATTAGTTCAACTATCACTTCTAAAAATAAAAAAGACTATGTAACAGAAATAATAATAAAGACTACTGATTTATCAACCACAAATTGTGTTAGACCTGCATATGGAAAATTGTTTCCAACTGCATTTCCAGTCGCAAAACCTTGAGACAGTCAATTGCTAACTTTCTGTATTCATCAGCAACAGAAGCAAAAGTTTTTGGTGGTGCACTTAAACTTCGGCTATGTTTATGAGCTTGATTCTTCTGGTTCTTCTCATCTACAACACTGAGAGGTTTTCCAAAGGACTCTCCAATCCTGATGTGGCATTCAACAAAGCAATAAGGTGCACAAATCAGCATTATATATTTATCTTTTTCAGGAAATAACTTTCACCAAGAAGCATTGGCGTACTTCCTCAAAAGAAATTGGCATAAATGAAATGAGTTTATTGATTATAAAGACACATTTATATGTCATAACTGCACACCTCTGAAAACCAAGTTCTAAGAAAGACTTCATTGATACTGCACACACGTTGAAATATGCAACTGATATATCCACAAGGTAAAAACAAGCATCGTCTAAAAATAGTTCATCCATTAGTGTAACCACATTGAGATTTGCAAACATGAAATAGAGCTCCATTAAGTAAGTGAGAAGGCATTTAGAATTTACTGAATGACAGTATCCAATGTCGAGGAACTTAATGACATGTGAGTTTAGATTTTTCCTTGTGTGTCATAAACAGATCAATATGATACAAATACTTAAGTGTCTTAGTATAAAGTGATGCAAAATAAGTGTTGATTTTAGTTTCTTGTTGTTAAGAATATAAATATAAAGATGTTGCTCTTCCTATCGGCTTAAGCTTTTAGGATTGCTGGTAGCACATCTAATTTAACATGGTATCAGAGCTAGAGGTCCTGAGTTCAAACCTCGTCGTTGCTCTTATTAAAAATTAATTTACTCTCTTAGTTGTCAACGTGTTGGGCTTTGGACTAGACCAAAGTTGTCAACGACCCACACGTGAAGGGAGTGTTAAGAATATAAATATAAAGATGTTGCTCTTCCTATCGGCTTAAGCTTTTAGGATTGCTGGTAGCACATCTAATTTAACACTTGTATTAGGAGATTCCAACATCATCATCACGTGATCATCATTAAGTATAGTAGATTTTAAATGATAGAACCAAAGAGAAGATAACCACAGAAAATTAACATTTTTTTTGTTTTGAAATTGATATATTTGCAAAAGTGTAGATCATTATTGAACTTGAAGTATCTTTACCTTTCAATAGAATCTGCTAAATACTCCAATGAGTCACTCAGGGAGGCTAACAAAATCAGTTTGTTATCATCATGAATCAGGATCTCCTGAAAATGTGGTCCACATATATCTTCCATGTAAATTTAAGCAATAGAAATCATAGATTAGTCAATAACTTAGAAAGGAAGAAGCCAGTAGGAAAAAGAATTAGATTGCCTCTTCCACCACTGCTGGTGGCCATAAAATAAATGGAGTCTACCAGCATGTGAGTACCAATTTTGTTAATCACTTGATTTATATTATCACAAAAATCCACATAAACATCTTCTTAAATGCACATTCATTGTGTCTTTCGATTTAGCCACCAATGAGTCGTACATTCTAACACATATTAAACAAATTGTTGAAACAACTGAACTCTGCAAAACGTATTATCTTGAATGACATATTACATAAAAATATGTTATTAACAATTAGATTTTTGGATAAAACATAGAAGTCGACCAATTAAATTTATGCAGATGTATAGTGATTTCAATATAAAAGAGTTCCCAAGGAAAATTTTTATCCACTTCATATGTTTGAGGCTACATTGTGTTTCATTATTAGTTGTGCTTCGAAGAGCAATTCAGAGATTTTAATTTATTTATTGAGATGATAGATTTTTTAAATATTGTACTAGAACATCTTAGTAGAATATCATGTCAGCCACTTATCAGCAGAAAACATATTAACAAATACATTGAATCTTATTTATGACACTGACAAAATGATTTATAAACAAAGAACCTGGCAGATTCAGATATTTTAATTTATTTATTGAGGGAAGAGTTTTGTAAATATTGTTCTAGATCTTAGTAGAATACCATGTCAGTCATTTATCAGCAGAAACCATATTTGCAAATACTTTAAATCTGTTTCTGACAGACAAAATGATTATAAACAATAAACCTGGCAGATTGCGTCCAAACAAAGCACAACCATAATATTTATATTTACCTGCTTTATCGGGCGCAATCCCAACAATATGTCACTTAATTCCATTTCAACTTCGACTGTTTCGGTATCTGAAACACCAGATCTATTAAATGATTGTCCTTGTGAACTTTGTAAACAAGCATTGGCTGGGTGCACTTTCATCAAGCCCTCGATATCGCTCCTCCCTAAGAGCATATAGCTTTGTTTTTCTAGAACAGCCTGTGCATATCGATAAGCATAACATCAGCATTATTAGCAGTCATAATTTAAGCTTAGGAGTGAAGCACATCTAAACTACATGATTGAGGCAGAGCTGAGTTAAAGCATTTGACATACATATGCTAGGAACCTCGAACAAAAACATAAAATCTTAGAACAATGTATGTTACTACTTAGTTATCTGGGAAAACAAAATATATCTGAAACCCTGCCTACTTGCAAGTATCTTAGAATTTATACATGAAATCCGAGAACATGAAGAAACATAGTAAATAACTAACAACCCAGCACTTTACAGCTATAGCCCATCTCTAGGTGAATATATTTTTTTTAAAAGACCCCAAGTTGAATATGTGGTATAAGTTTCACTTAGTAGAGAAGGATCTTCAACCTATGGCTAAGATAAGACAATGCATTATCGTTAAAAAAACTTTGATTTGACTTTAATGGAATAAAGTTGGAAATATACTGTCAAACAGTTATCAGGTGTGTGTGAAAAAAATGTGGTAAACATCCAATTTCCACCCAAATTTCCTCATAAATATTTCCATTTTATTGAACAAACTACAAGTACATAAAAAAAATCAAGACTCCTCTCAGGAAAAAAGGGAACAAAAAATCGACAATAGAAAACCATATATGGATGCAAAATAAATAATTAGGTTAATAAGAAAACAAATCATGTATGGATGTAGTTCCTCTTATGTAGGCATCCTCAAACATCAATGAAATGAGTGTCATTGCAACTTTTACTACTTCTAAAGTGATTATTAACCTATTAAATTTTGTTAGGAGTCATGCAGAAAGATGTACCATAAACAAGTATCTCACAGGAAGAAGAATATTTTACCTCTGTATACGATGTTCGACATCTCTCATAAGTACGGTCCAGAAATGTTATCACATAGTCAACAAGTTCGCTTGCATACTTTGGCATTAATTGCGCCCAACCTAACACCTAAAGTGAAGATAATTACCATTTCGGATGACAAAAAGATTATTGAAAACATTCTAAAAAAGATTATTGATAACTATATACAAAATATTTACCTCTTTTGATAAAGAATTGGTAGCCAAGAGTCCTGGCAACACAGGTCGTCCTTTTTCAACTAGTGGGCTATAAGCTGACGAAGCATTAGCCCGTGGCCTAAATGCTGCTGGACCTAAGGAAAAGTAATGAGATTGGCAATAGAGGCAATATTGTTAAATGCTACAAACAGAGCTTATCTCTTCACCTATCAAAGATTTTATAAGATCAACGAAGAAGCCTAGCAGCATTCACCAAGTTTTTATGTCAGAGTAAGTGCAGGTTATGTAAAGATTTGTAATCAACCATACATTTGCCAATATTGACTGGCCTCTCAAGTTGGCGACTTAATGTGAACAAGCTTCACTGACAAAGACATAGGATTTTAAGTGATGGATGGGAGGACTTGACCCCTAAAACAAATTTGACCTCTGTGGAGCATACCATAGGAAAGAAATACTGAGCTTTACCCTTGATACTAAATATGGCAACATAAGCAAGTCTTAATCAAGTAAAATTGCATCTTTGTCTCCTTGTTTGTGGAGTTTCCTTTATTTTATATTCTTCGTTTGGCCCAAGATAGTGGACTTGATCCACTGATTTATCTATATTTGAAAGACTTGACCACAATAATATGGTAAGATGGTGAGATTCTGCGAGATTCTGCATGATTGGTAACATGGTGGCTAGAGTTTTGCCTCGACTTGATGTGCCATATACATCTGTTCTTGAGATGTTGGAGAAGACATCATCAGAAAAGTTTGGTTGACAAGCACGTCCGTAGTATTCTAGTGTCCCTCGGCGACGGACCTGGGTAGGGTGGGCAATCTAACGTTGCATCTACCAAATAATAGGAAGATGTCATAGAAGCGATGGTCGACAGCTGAAGGGGGCAGACCATCATCAGGAAGGGATTCATCAATCTGCATTTACGGCTTCCCTCTGCACCTCTGGTGCATGGACGTCATCACAGAAATTGCTAAGCTTTCCGCCAGTCTACAAAATGTCTCCTTTTGATCCCTCGATGTCAAAAACGTGTTTACAATCTATGCGGCGATCTTGCTCAATGTCGGCCAAGTGGTGCTGACAAAAGCAAAATTATTGGGAGGTAATGGTTTCGTGTACGAGATATCAATGGCTGTAATGAAGACGTGGGCGAGCCAATGGTCATGGAGTGATATGGTTGTCGGAAAGGTGGAGCTGGAACCGAAGATGATGAACCAATAGTGGCGCACTAGATCGCTGCCAAATATTGGAGAATGCTCTAGCAACACAATCCCGATCCTGTTAATTGTGTTCGCCAACCTAAAATGCCATCATCATCCCGTTAACTTCATAGCCACCTGTTGAAGAACCTAGAAGTGGAGCCAAGGGTGGAGCATGTCCAGCCAAGCGTAGAAGTGACACAAGCTGTGGGATCTCTTGACAAGCACAATTGGAGGAAGGGGAAGGAAACAATAACGGATGATGAATTAATGGACAATTTTTATTCAAATCATGGATGTGCACCCCCACTTCAAACTAGCCAACGACCAAGATTAAATGTTGGGCACAAACATATTATTCAAAAGAACTTTTGGTAGAGAAAATACTCACCTATGTTTTCTTCACAAAAAAAATGTTGGCACAGGATGAAACATATGACAACTTACCTAACCCGGTAAATGACACTCCAGAGATAAGCTCACGTGTCAACATAAAATCAAGAGTCTTCACCAAGTGAGAAGATGGCTTCGATGGTTAGCAAGACACAAATGTTGAAGGAGAATATAGCATCCAATGATGTGACAACAAGGAAGGAGTTTGCAACGCCTACAAGTATGATACCAATGGAGGAGTTTGTAGCAGCAGCCATCGAGAGTGTGGAGTTTGATCACCCATATTCAGTGGAAAAGGGGTTTGTAGCAAGTAACATGGAGACATCAAAGAAGCTAGATGACTCGCCTCTACAATGCTACAACTCATCAGCCGACAGGAGGAAATAGAAGAGGAAAACTGAACACAAATTATTGATAGATGGAGACGGAGTTAAGTTTATTAAAGAGAAAACCATGAAGAAGCAAGCTGAAGATACAGGGAACCTTTGGGCAAACTCACACGATCGATGGCATCAGAGACTCAATCAGTTTCCAAAATGAAAGTAATCACTTGGTATCAAAGGGCGTGGGGTGCGGAGGTGGTGCTTCTGCAAGAGATGAAGCTGGCAAGCTGTGATCAATACATATGGAATCGAATTGGTGAGCTGGCGTGAACGAGTTCAAGTCACTTGATGCAATCCAGCGGGGGGCTGCATAATCGGATGGAGAGAGGAAACATTTGAAAAAGAAGCAGAGAACACAGCTAGACATTCAATATCGATCATCCTTTTCCAAAGGATGGAAAGGGCGATATTTTTGTTTTCACGTGTGTATGGTCCCTAAACTGAGGAAGGAAGATGAGAGATGTGGGAAGAGTTGCAAAGCGTGTGTTCAATATTTTTGACATCCCATGACTTGGTGGAGGTTTTAATGTAACGTCGGATCTGGAGGATAGACCAACACAAAGGAGAGAAAGGGACATCGAGTCAGAAGGATATCGGGATTTAGTTACTGAACATGGCTTGACGGATTACACAATCCTAAATTGTAGGTATACATGGAGAAGCTCTACCACATCTACTTCATCAAGTGCAAGATCCAAATTGGACATATTCCTTGTCTCAATCACTAGAAGCCTTCCCACTGGCCAACGTCAAGACATTGGAGATTTCATATTATACTCCTTTGTTATGGCAGCCTAACAATGATGATCACTTTGGGTCTTATTTTAATTTTGAGAGTGCATGACTGCTAGAGGATGGATTCAAAGAAAAAGTGACTGAACAATGGAACATGATGCCGCCTACTTCCAGCTCAGCTACACAGACTTTGCATGACAACCTCAACAAACTCAGAGTATGACTGCGGGAATTCAAAAAAAAAAAAAAGGAGGAAAGGGAGAAAAAGAAAAGTGAGGCTCTAAACAATATATCAATGCTGGATCAAATAGAGAATTATCGGGAGCTTATTGTTCTGGAGCTGCAAGAGAGGAGACATCAAGATGTGGTGGCAGTGGAGGACCATAAATTAGACATGCAATGGCGTTAAAGATCGAGACAACTGTGGCTTCGAGAAGGGGACTCTCTCACGAGATCAAACTAAATAGACCAACTCAAAGTGGACAATGAAGAATACACCAGCAGAGATCAGGTTGGAGCAACTATGGCTGGTTATTTTGGAATTTCACCGGGCGACGGCAACCTGGAGTATGACTATTGAGTGGGAATGAAATCCCTCAGCTTATTACATGGCATGTAGCTTGATAAGACCATTCACTGAGAATGAGGTATTATGAGCCATAAAGAACTTTAAAAGCGAAGGGGCTCCATGCCCGAACGGATTCCTGATCTGTTTCTTCCAAGAGTTCTGAACGATAGGCAAAGACATGATGGCAACAATACAAGAATTTAACACTTCCACTAGAGGGTTCGAGAAACTGAATACATTTTTCATTTTTCTCATTCCAAAGATATCTGCAGTAGAATGTGTAGAAGTCTTCAAGCCCATTGCACTATCTAATACCATTTATTTATTGGTTGCAGGAACTCTAGCTAACATATTGCGAGTGATCCTAGACTATCTTGTGCATCCAGTACAATTTGCTTACATCTCAGGCCGGTTGATCATAGATGGATTTACGATGACATCAAAAATTGCATCCTTTTGGAAACATTCAGGCAGGCGTGAATTTTCTTGAAAGGCGGATTTCCCCAAGGCATATGATTCTTTGGATTGGGCTTTTTTTGTGGAGTTCCCTTCAGCACAGAGGATTTCCCCCTATATGGATCTCCTAGATGAAATGATGTATATGCACCATTTCCTTTTGTCTTATAATGGCGGACTAACTGGTGGATGGGTGCAACCCCAACGAGGAGTGAGATAGGGATGTCCATTGGTGTCGATGCTCTTTGTCCTGACTGTGGATGCCCTCGCTCGATGCACTTTCTCAACATGTGACGCAAGTCTTCTCTCAAGTTCCACCGCAACAGCAGGTCAAGGTACAATTGTTTCATTATTAGAGTATGTTGATGATACTATATTATTTGTAGAAGGCTCTACAAAGGCAGCACGAAGGATCTCCATTATCATCGATATCTTCAGTGAACTCTCACGATTAATAACCCAAAGCCATCATTTGTTTCTTTCAGCATTGACGATGATATGGCACAAGATTGCTCCATGGAACTACAAACAGACATTTTAGTCTCCCTCTCACATATCTGGGGCTTCCATTGACTGATAGTAGGATATTAATTGAAGATTGGAATCCTGTTGTTAAACAGTTGGAACGACAGTTAGAAGGATGGAGTTCGAGACTTCTATTTAGGGTGGCCGACTGACCTTAACTAAATCAGCTTCTCCTCTATTCCAGCTTATTGTATGTTGGCATTTCAGATGCATGACAGAGTGATTCAGCGTCTCGATGTTCTCTGGCGAAAATTCCTCAGTTGGAACGACAGTTAGAAGGATGGAGTCTATTTAGGGTGGCTGACTGACCTTAACTAAATCATCCTCTCCTCTATTCCAGCTTATTATATGTTGGCATTTCGGATGCATGACAGAGTGATGCAGCGTCTCGATGTTCTCTGGTGAAAATTCCTACGGCGACATCAAGGAAATACCAAAATGGGATTAAGTTTGGTTGCTTGGGAGTTGTGTAGACCGACTTCAGAGGCTGGCCTCGAGATCAGCCCCATAAGAGAAATGAACGAGGCTCTTCTAGTTAAATAAGTAGCAAAGATAATGGGTCAAGGCAAAGACTTCTGGAAGTCGACCACAGGGCCTTGCTATGGTCAGACTTTGTCGTGGGAGGATCGGCTAATAATTCCGCAAGGCACCTCTTCCTTTTGGAAGAGTATTGTGTCTCTAATAACAACTTTCTTTGCAGACTCACTGGGATCAAGGTATGGTTAAAGATTTTGGGAGGCTCTTGGGCGTTAGGCAAGTCTCTTTCTATTCAGCTTTCAAGATTATACGCCATCACTATAGAGAAGCACAACATGGTTGCTAATTATCGAGTGGGGAGTTTGTTAGTTAATGGTGTTTGGACGCCTCAATTTGCTTCTACCCTTTCAGATCAAAGACTAGAGGAGTTCATCTTATTGATGGGAAGAATTGAAGGCATAGCTCCAGCCAGTGCAAAGATACATGGGTTTGATCTTTGGGTCGATTCACAGTCAGTGCAATGTTCAACAAATTAACCAATGAAACTGATTGGATGGTGATAATTTGAGGACGATTGCAACATGATATGGAAACTACGGATTCCACAGAGGTTAAAATTTCTTGTATGGTTGTTTAGGAGGAGATGACTACCGACGAGAAGCTATAGGCAAAGATGAGCTCAAGAGGCCAGTACGACATGCATATTCTATCAAGATCAAGACGAGAAGCTATAAACAAAAATGGGCTGGATAAAGACTCAATCAATGGTCAAATTCTAGGACTCCTTCAGACTCGGTTGAAGTAGAGATATAAGGATACAAGTTTACATTCCAAGACGTTGATGTGTATCATCATTTGCTTTTTTATGGTCTATATGGCTCCAACGTAATGGATGCATATTTCAAGGCGAGAGGGTTTATGTGGAGAATATTGTAGACGTGGTGGAAGATTGAATGAGAAGTTGATTTGACTTTGTTGTGATAAGCTTATGTAAATCATCATCATCTCAATAAAGTGGATGATTACTATTGGTAATCATCCTTTTTCGTCTAAAAAAATCATCAAGATCCTCTTCCTACCTCTTCATCTCCTCCAACTTCAATCTTACTTGGTGTCTTGATCTGGTGCATTATAACTATAACATAGCACAATTTTATAGTGAACCTTTGTAGCACAGCATCACAATATGCAAATATCATATCACCAGCTGGCTTGAACATTGTCTCTTGAGAGTGTTCCTTAATGGTTTGGAAGAAGAGCTGAAAGTTGATGTTTGAATCCATAAGCCGAGATTTGTATACAAAGCTGAGTCTAGCCGTTGAGTTTGAGTCAAAAATCAGCCTCAATCATAGCGATAAAGGTTCCAACTTATATGTATCTAGTCAATTACCCTCAACCTTATCTTCCACAAAGGCATTAGCTTCTCTTAAAACTGCTCCTACCCACTTACGCTCAAGTATGTCTACATCACAACAGTTGCGCCCATGGGATGCTGAACGACAGACACAACTTGCTAAGGGGCTATGTTTTAGATGCAATGAAAAATATTCTCCTGGACATCATTGAAAGTTTCTTCTCACTCTTTTGGAGGTCAATGATGATGGTGACGAAAAGGAAGAGAACATTACTAAACAAGAGGTTGAACCATTGTCAATTGATTCATCCACACAATTTGCAGAAATATCATTCCATGCCTTTTTGGGTAAATCTAACACCACCATCATGAAGCTTAGAGGATCTATCAAAGAAAGAGATGTTTATGTGTTAATTGATTCAGGTTCTACGCACAATTTTATTTCTGAAAATTTGGTTGATGAATTCATAGCCCATGCAACAAGTGTCCACATTTGGCGTTCAAATGCAATCGTCTTACCCATGCCAGGCCAAAGTACTTTAGATTGACCCCTCAAGGTCATCAAGTATGATGATATTAAAGAAGATAATATAACAGTTATCATAGTTCTTTTTTTTAGAGTGAGCTCTCATAGTTCTCTGCACTTCAAATTGGTTTCATTTTTTTAATGCTTCTAAGAAATAGCTTTCACCAGAATGTTCATTAATACAGATACCTGGGTTCCCAAATCTATCAGTTATTAAAAAGATCAAACACTTACTTGATATTGCTTGTTGAATGCATTTCCGATAATCTACAAACATTGCTGGCAAAAAGTGATCCTTCAGAAAGTTTTCCACGTATGTCAGCAACCCATCATTCCTGTGCAAATAATTGTTATCAGTCAAGCAAATGGAGACAATATTGAAGTACATCTTCAACTATAATTCAAATATCCCAAGAGGGTGGATGCATGAAGAAACTTAAAGGAGAGGTTATCAAAATATTCACAATCAAAATACTGAAAAGATGTTACAGATATACCACATCAAGGAAAATGTGCATGATTATAAATTTGATTTAAAGAAAGAAGAAATTAAGTCAATAGATTTAATAAGGTTATCAAGGTACCACGCAGAAACAAAAAGACACATGTTTAGATAATTCAAAGAACCTACAACCAATCAGAAAGAATAATGACGAACGGCTGTCTATTCTAAATAGTCAAGTTCAAAAACCTCATTTATGGTGCCACAATGAAAGACTGCTCAACAACAAAACATAATTGTATCGATGAATGATAATCAATAAGAACCAGTACATATGCCTGACCTACATGTCAAATGTTTTCTCTTTATTAAATTTTATCAAACATTTTCAATGATTATCTAACAATTCAAGTCAAAAGTAATACTCCATAATGACAAGATGGAATAGATGGGATTTTGTAGTGCATGCATTTCTGAGGCTGCAAAACCTTTGCAATCTAGATTACTTCAATCAGAAATTGCAAAGCCTGTTCTTAGTTCTGCAGTCTTATCATGGTAAGATTCAAATGACATAAGATTGAAAATGAGATCTTCTAAAAAAAATAGATTAAAAATGATATGGCAAACATATAATGTCGGAATACAATAAAAAACATTCATCTTTTATTTGAGGTTGAGATAATTTATCCCAAAATGTTTGATCACATTTCTTATTCAATTATCAGAAAAAATAAAGAATCAACGAGATAATGTAGATCAAGACGGAGGGCTTCACCGCATTGACAATGAGATATGCACATATATTTGGGTAAATGCTTATGTTGCATACATCCTATTTGGACAGAGAATATGAATATGAGTGATATGCTTTACTAGACTCATGTGACTGCATTTTGAAACCTGACCTCATGAGTGCATCTAAAGCAACTTTTTTAGGAAGATCAATATCTTTTGTATACAAAAGATAAGTCTGGAAAATGAGGAAAAAGAGAGACTTTAGCTTACCCTAGTTGAGAATATTTTTGTGGCAGCATTGATGCAACTTTATCAGAAAACTGCAGGAATAATTAATCAGCCTATAGAGAACAACAGAATAGGATGAAGAAAAATTAGTGACATATAAGGAAATATGTGACCTCGAGAACTGGGCGATAAACTGATGCCGCTAAGTAAACTCCTTGATCTGTAAGCACAGATGAAGTACCATATCCTTCTTGTTGCACATTTTGGCCTCTTTGCCATCCCTGACCAACTCCTAAAATTGTTGTAGTTCAACAAAATAGATCATATAGAAAAGGATAAGTAGTGAAGTAGAGAAAACAAGTCCTTCAAACAGTAGAAACAAACAAATAAGCATTTGAAACAACCTTTTCTGTAGACAAACTAAAAGGTAAAAAGATACCACATTTAATCAAAAGTGTTAAGTGTTACCTCTGTTGGGTGTAGAAGCAGCTGCATCTGTAAAACGAAAAGCAAATGAAAGGCCTTCAGATCCATCCCTGTAAATAACAGCTTTATAAGTTAGGTAAAGGCCCAGCTAGTAAAGCAGTAAATTGAAGCAAGACTTTGTTCCCTCTATAGTATGTACTAGATATGAATAACTCCATTGTGTTCACATGTTAATATTTTGCAATAAGAAGTGGCATTAAAGGCACATGCGAACATATATTGACAAAAATATTCCTTCTTGAATGCTCAATAGAATAAGATCAATTGAACAACTTTACAGATCAAAATTGAATTCCCGAATCGCCGAACAACTTGATCGTGAACTATAGTCTTTGTTTGTTCGACCGACTGATTCGAATCGATTGGACCTTGTTCCAGATAGTGTTTAGTCATAAGCCTGTCTCTTTTGCTCTTCACTTGTTTGCTTTCATTCCACTTCTTTCCAAGTCCCGGCTATTCACGGAACATGAGAAGCAGATGATTATTCATCTGTTTTCGGAAGAAATCAAAGAATTTCTTAGTAATCCTACAAGATCAATTTGTTCTTTTTTCTCTGACAGATGATCAGGACTTCATTTGGGTTTGAATCATACTGAGAGATCCACTACAGATCACAAATCTTTGAAGACAAAGCAAGATGTTTCTTCTGTCCCTTCCAGGCGATCGAAAAATAAAGAAATGGATGATATATTCAACATAATTACATATTTACAAATACCGTCTCAATTCATCCTATTTCACCAGAACCGGGATGTGATATGGTTCCGAAGGATGATAGTTCCATTGTCAAAGTCCATGACTATGATGAGTGCTATAACTGTGATAATTCTGAAAAGAAAATTACTCCTCTCGGAATGAATATCTGTGTGACAATGCATGAAATAGTGATATATAAAGGAAAATACAAAGATAGAGAAATGTAGAAGACTAAACTGGATAAAGCACAAGGCCAACACGTATAAGTTGGATATGTGGAAAACACTTTGTATTAGGGGTGTGCATCGGTCGGTTTGGATAATTAACCAACCAATCTAATTGATTAATTATCCAAACCAAATTAAAAAAAAATGCCCGAGCCGAAAATTTCGATTCGGTTCGGTGAATTCACCAAATTATCCAAAAAATAAAATAATATTTTTTAGAAAATATATTATTATTATTTTGGTTTGAGATATATATATATTTTTTTAGACGAAAAAGGATGGTTACCAAGAGTAACCATCCATTTTATTAAGCTGATAATTCATTACATTTACATGCTAGTTAAAAATTCAACAATTAATCCACTCTCCCACCAAGCTTTGTTTGAAATATATAAATAAATATAACCTGTGTTCAAAACGAAAAGTGATACCAAATTTGAACATAAATTTAATAATAACGTATTATATATAAAAAATAATTAGACATCGACTACTTAGAACTAGATTAAATAAATTTATAACAATTATTAAAAAGATTACTTTTTTAATATCATATTTACAGAAAATAATCACAAAATAAAAAATAAAATGTTGTAAGAAAATGCAAATGCAATAAGACCATCATATAATTTATGAACTTTGATATAAAAAAATATAATAAAAATATTATTTTATTTATCGGTTAATTTCAGTTTTTATCCGAAACTTTGGTTAATTAATCGAACCGAACCATTTGAATTCAGTTAACGAATTGATTATCCATTAACGAACCGAAATTAAATTGGATAATTCGGTTCAGTTAAACGGATAATGGGGCGGTTGATTAATCGGTCGGGTCGAGTAAACGGATAAAGTCGCTCACCCCTATTTTGTATACACCAAAATGAATACATTATGAAAAGACTTACAAGAGGGTGAAGTTAATTTTTTGCGGAAACAAGAGATGTTTTGTCAGAATCTTAAAGGTCAAAATTCATAACCTTTTTGTACTATAAGGCAAAGAAACAAGACATGAGAATGAGCCAATCCAGAAAATGCGCCAAGAAAAGCATAATAGTAGTCCTAAACTCCTAATTCCAAGAACTGTTTGGAATATTATGGAAAGTTCCATTTGTGAAAAACAAACCTTGTAAACTGCATCAGCTCTCGAAGATTGCTCCTTCAAAACTTCTTGGACAGATTATCAAGTAAACTACCAGGGATGGTCAGTCTCCTCTTTATCCACCCAAACCCCCCCACCCCCACCCATTCCCCTTCTCCCCTCCCTCTTCAACATATTCCCTTACAATGCTTACTTTTAACGTAATATCAACATCCACAAATATCTCCAATTTCTCAAGCCTCTTGACAACAATGCTATGGGCAATCAAAAGACACGACATGAATGTTTGTTTGGAGGAAAATGTTTCCTTTGTTTTTCTATGTTCAACAGTCAAGGACATGTGCCAAAGGAAAAAAAATCGTATTGATCAAGAAATTGCATGCAAGTTGTTTCCCTTGGGGTATTTTCAATTCCCGCACTCACTCCTATGCTATAAGCCTAAAGTATACAAGTTAGTTAGTATCGGTTTAATAAACTTACTTTTATTACAAAACCAAGCATAGGAAAGCAAAACATTTTTCTCGGAACTCATTTTCCTTTGCAACTTATTTGCAATGAACAAACACAGCTACATTCCAAATAATTGAGCTGCGTATTCACTTGTACTTGCCTCTTATCTTTGGAAGGAGCTTTGTTTGCTAGCCTAGCTGTCTGGACAGCTGCATCTGCAGTTGCAGCTTCTGGTGTAGCTCGTAGAATTTCACACACCAGCTGCTGGCATTCGCTCTGAATTAAAAAAATGCAAAGAAAAGCATAAGACCTATAAGCCATGGATTTAGAATAATTTTGATATATATAATTAACATAAAGTACAGACAGACTAAGAAAATTTTCCAAAACCAAAACATTGGACAGAATTCAGAGCAGAATAAGAAAATTACTTGTATAACGGTCAGTGAGAAGCCCACATTAAAGCCACCGGCGACCTGAGAAGATTCAGAATCTGCATTCCAGTTCATATCTACATTGATGGTCTTTGGAGTGATTGTGTTGTCACCTTGTTGAGATGATTTTGCCTCCAAAAGCTCCCCAACAATGATATGGTTTTCTATTCATGTTCAATCGAATTAATAGGTAGTAGGCTCAACAGAAAATCACAAACCATATGAGAACTATAATGAGTACTCAAAGTGCCTCACCAAGTATGCGGGTCACAACATGCAATACTGCACTTAAGAGTTCACCAGTGGCACATTGTGCTTCTCCAGCAGGTGTCAATGGTGGAGATACAGGACTAACAGCCAATTGTGTCCCCCGGAAAGATGCTTCACTTTGACCTTTCTGTTTCAGGCCAATATAACTTTCTGAAAGTCCTCTAGCGTGAGATAAATCTGAAGCAACTGCCTTCGAAGCCTGACCTCCGCTAGACATTGTTGACTTCCTTGTTGCATGTTCTTTAATCTTCGAAGTGATAATTTCATGCATGGTTGCACGGAGACGCTGGCTGTTTGATTTCATGAAAGATGTAAAACAGAAATAGGAGGCTAAGAGTACAACATTATGCTATAATAAGAAAGAAAAAAATAAGCACAACTTTAAGCTAATATGGAGCTGAACATGCCATCTAGGAAAGTCAGCAGGTGAATATTGTGGTTAACTTTTTTAGAATAACTTAGCCCAAAATTGCTAATTGATTATTTACATTGAAAAAAGGAAAAAGGACCAATCTTTAAAATGTTTAAGTTCTAATTCTTTTAACAAGATCGTCTAATTCATTTTTTCATGAACAGCCATTCTGATGGTTATAGAGTAAATATGTGAAACTGGAATATCATCTGTTTATAAAAAAACTGAAATATCATCTCACAAGACATATATGTATGATTAGCTCGTGCGATATGTCCAATGGTGGGATATAGAAGATTGGATGTGAGTTAAGAAGTATGTTTTTGGCACTAAGAGATCAACATGTTCATCAGGGGACCATGGGAAATATCATTTGTTTATAAAAAAAACTGAAATATCATCTCACTAGACATGTATGATTAGCTCGTGCGATATGTCCAATGGTGGGATATAGAAGATTGGATGTGAGTTAAGAAGTATGTTTTTGGCACTAAGAGATCAGCATGTTCATCAGGGGACCATGGTATATATGTCCAGGCAGAATATTGTGGAAGCATTTGAGACCTTGTGGCCACTTGGTTCCCAAAATATTGTACAAATTGCTAATAGTTTTGTTGGGAAATGGTTGACAGGTCTACGAGTGTTTACAGGATTGTGGCCATGTGATTTGCTTCAATATCTATAATCTACATGACTAAAGTGGATGATGTCCTTATCAAGAATCATCATTTCCCTTCACAAAAATTGTATGATTAGCTCTTACACAGGAAAACAAAAAGTTAAAAAAAGATCAACAATCATAGAAATGACTCAGCCTTGTACCTTTAACAAGCAAATATACATTAGTTTGCATGAAAGCTTATCTATGTGTTCATCATTTAAGTAAATTCTTTGGTATGAATTTGTAGCATAAGGTAAAACAGAAAAGGACAAAGATATTCTATTTAGCATATGTTACTGATAAATTCAGCAATCTAATTCAAGTTTTCTTTTTCCAGTTAAAACTTTGACTGGATACAATCTGGAACTACAGAAAGGAGAAAGAAGATATTTCAATAAAGCTGGACATGTATAAGGAATAGAATCTTTGACCAATCACTCCTGTGAAACTTCTCCAAGCAAGGAAATGGAAGACTACTCAAATAACTAGGAAACAGAAGATACAAGAAGTTAGAATATTACCAAATTATAGCACCAGCAGCAGCAACTTTGCCAAGCAAGGAAAGGCACTCCACTAGTGTATGCAAATATTTTACACCAAGGGGAACATCACTCTTTTTCATGTATTCCTACCAGAAGAAACCAAGCAATTAAGTGTAACCAGCAAAAGAAATCCATTCCTTATTCTTCTTTTACTATTTTGTCTGGAACCTGAAAACTCACAAGAAATTCATCAGGAGTAGCATGTGAAAGCCATGGCGGTGTTTGACGAGAGGCATTTCTAACATCCCTCATATGTCCATCAGTGTGAAGCCTTGATGACTGAAGAACACCATCCGAGGGACCACCATCACCTATCTCCATACTGCTCTCATCATCGTGCCCATCGATTGAACTGGTGTCAATTGTAACCATAAGAGTATATGATAGGAGTTCAATGAGCTCATAAGCTCCTATTGATAATTATGTGAAGTGGGGCCACGTATGTTGTTTGCAAGACTTTGAAATTTAATTAAAAAAGTATATACTAAAACTATAACTGGTGAATTGTCATTTCACATATATAACTTGACTCCATTAAACATGATAAATTTGGTTGCAAAATGTAGCTATTTCTAATTGATTCCTATATTATTTTTTAGTGGTACATGATACCTATATGAATATGTGATGCAATCAAACACAAAGCAAGTTGTTCAAATGAACTCCAGCTCTTCATTGACATAAAACCTTTTCAACATTTTAGTCGAAGATCTTGTATGCATATTGTTACAATCTTGCATTTATGTTGAAAAACCTTTGTCATGTCAGTCGAAGATCTTGTATGCATATTGTTACAATCAACATTTTGAAAAGAGCTGTAACAATATGAAAAGGTTGTTCAAACAAAAAGGTTTTTCAACATAAATACAATCTTGTACCAACGACAAAGTTGACAGTTCACAGATCTCTCTATGTTAAACTGAAATGCATTGTTTAAGTCATACCTGCCATCCATAGAACTTGGATGATATGATCCATCTGCATGTGCTGACCCACCAAATTGGCTATCACCTTTTAGTGTTCTGGTTCTCCTAGAAAGAGGCTGTGAACTGTTTACCGAATATCCAATGGCAGTGACTGTTGGCACTTCATCATCTTTGTCAGATAGGTTTAGCGTAACAGAGCTGTAACAATATGAAACAAGATATAAAATATTTTTAGTCACTGAGCCTTGTAGCTCATAATAGAAATATCTTAAGTATGAGAATGTAGCATTGAATAACTTTAATATGAATAGAAGAAAGCGCAACTACACAGTCAAAAGGTGACTGATGTTTCAGCCAAAATTTTGACTATTTTCATTCATAGTATTAGCAACAAAGACTCAATGCAACGAAAGAAAGCACATAATGTACTTAAGAATGACATCAGCTGCAATTTCACCAGCAATTTTATCATGATATCATGAAGAACATCAGTGAGTTCATTGAAAGAAATAACAATAAAAGATACCAAAATAGACAGCAACCTGTATTCACCCTTGTTATATAGGTGATTGTGTAATTCATCCAAAATTTTGAAAAAGAGTACACCACGCAGTTTTGTTAGTTCTGATCGAACATCTTGAAGAGCACCAACCTATAACAAATTGCAATCATCACAATCAATTAGAGCAACTTAAGATTAGAAAATGTAGCAAATGGTGGCATAATATGAATTAATTAGAATCAACAAACACTCGCAAGTTCATGTTACAGTGCAAAAGTTAAATGTTGCATGTGTAAGAAATCAGGTTACATAAAGATGCGCTATAACTCAAGTTTAGTATTACATCTATATGTGCATGTCATGTGGCATTAGGTAAAATAAGCATTATTACCAAGATGCAGCAAAAGCAAGCAAGATACATAAAACAAAGAATAGAAGGGACCAACAAATAAGTGTCAGATTGATAGAAATGTTGCAATTAGCTTTGACATTTTTTTTTTCCTTTTTTTTTTCTTTTTGAGTTAACACAACATTAGTTTCTGCAGTTAAACCCAAAAGAGGAATCCATGACTACTAGAAAGCAAAACAAGTACAGTCAAACTGATTTGTAATCTTAGACCTGATAGATGTTGGGAAATGGACAAGAACTAAAAAAATCTTTCGCAGTTACAAAAACCTGAATTCATTAATTTTACCTAATAATAGCTAACAGCACTTTAGAAACTCCCCAGTAATAATAAATCAAAGATGCTAACGCAGATAAAATCCATTACAAAATGTGCAAACTTTTTTTTTGAGAAAGGAAAGGATAATTACACAAATTGGTAATTATCCATATATATTAAAACTTGAAAACTATAACTTTACAAGTAAAAGAAAACAATGATTAAAGTTCACCATGTCAGAGGTGAAAAGTTTCACTTTTACAAAAAAACTATCCAAGTCCCCACTCGCTAATGAAAAAAAGGGTATGGTGTACAATGTTCTCAACATAACACCTCTCTCACTTGAATATGGTGCAAATTACGCTGGAGTCATATCCCCCACAAAATGTGCAAACTTGTATCAGAATACTTGAGCAATCTTAACATATTTTTTTAGGGAAACAACTTTAACATGTTTTCATAATCTTGGCATTGTAGGTTCCACAAGAAGTGGAATTTCCGATACACTAGCTGCAGATGTTTTCTCTCAACTAAGAGTTTAAATGAATGGTGAAGGACAGTAAAAAACCAACCACTTGAAGGCCTTCTCTCTCTAGCATTAGTGCAGATTGTACATGCAATTGTACAGCAGCATATAACTGCTTCTCTGTCATCAGCTTCTCAATTCGAGCAGGAACCTGTTACCAATATCTGCAGATGATTAATGTTTTCAAAACTTTTTCCTCCCTCAAGAAAAGAAAGGTAATGATATGTCTATTTTTATCTATTATACTGCCTATTTACGTTATAAGCAATTATATATGATATATCGATCCAGTGTCCGTAACCAAAAGAGAAACTTAGGCAAATGCTTGCATATCCTTGGAAATTGACTCTTTCACCATTTCAAGCTTGGTCAATCTGCTGTTTTTAACTGGGCAAGCCTGTCTGATGATCAACGAAAACATTAACTCATGGAAGGCCTTTTGGGCAATGATGTTGGGCAATGATGTTGGACAACTAGCTGTTAATTGTTATGTACATGTAATTTTGTTGTAATGCTAAGCAAACTAATTACTCGATCATCAGTAGTTGGATAATTATGGATGTAACAACTCAGCTAGAATTTTAAGTGGTCATGACAACTTTTGTGACAAACGTGTCTTATAAGATCTGAATGAAAAAGGAAAAAGCAACAAATATACTAATTAGACGGAAATGCATGAAATGTCATCATGTTGAAGCAGCAGTATAAGGAAATAATATGAAACCAAAGTTATTGTGGCATTACATTAAGTAGATGATTTGACTGTAAACAAAAGGAAGAAACAGAAAAGTATGGTCTCAGGAACACATACAGCACTAAAAGGACAACATATAGAAAATGACCAATAAAACAATTAATGCTTTGGTGTAAGGTGGAAATGCATTCTTCTTCCAAAATTAGTAGTTCTTATGCTAAGCAATGTTTCAATAAGAAAATCAAAGTTTCGTTGGGTACTAACCTTTGCTACACTTTCAATTTGATCCAAGAAAGATAGTACGTGGCGCAGAGTTAAAGATCGATACCACAACTGATGCAACTGCTTATTGCGTGAACCCAGAAGTTTCTTTGCATCTGCCATATCCACCTTCAGAGCTGAAATGCTTTCAGCAGATTCACTAAACAACCGCAGTATCTGGAGAGGGCAACATGTGAAAGGAACAATGTAAATTTGTTCAATTCAAATCACCCAAGCTTAGGTGACCAAAAGAATATTATTTGGACTTTACTTGAGAGTAGTTCTGGATCGCTTTATTGAAACCATGATGATATGCATGCACAACTTCATCTACAACATCCTCAACGAGATCACTTTGTTCCTTCAGAAACTGCACTTCACCTTCACGATCCTTTGATGCCAATATATGAACGACATGAGGCAATGAATCAAAACGAGCTGCAGCCCAACTCTCATCTACTCTGGAGAGTCCTTCTCTCAGATACTGCATAGAAAGAACAAGAGAGCACCGACAAAGCAAATTAAGATAGAAGACACTTGGCAACACATTTTACATAAAGCTAATGTGAACATAAATTAAGAAATTATACCAGGAGTGCCAGTTACATAGACTACCGGAAAATTATGTTGCAACTTACAAATAATCAAATAAACATCACAACAGATTAGAAGTAGAATTTGTGTTTCTAGGAAACCATGGGATTGTGTTCTTTAGTGATGGGTTTTGTGAGTCGGGTCATTGCCCATTCTTCTAACAAAATGAAAAGACCAATCTTTTTACTGATACAATGAATAGGCACCAAAATGTAGGTATGATGATCTAGGGAAAGAAGAAAGAGAAACCTTGGGAGCATTCGGAAAGCTCTTTTTTTCGATGTTAACCACTTAACCTAACTAATTCAGTTTGAGGAAAGAACCTAAAGGAGTAAATCTCTTTCAATAATGTCTATGGGTTTGATCCTAAGACTTCCATTCCAGGGATCAATCCAATCCCATAGTAAGTTGAATCAAGATTTTCTCTTTTGAATTTAGTCGGTTCTAGAATCAAGACAACACGGCATACAGTTGCTTTCTAGGCAATATTTCTCAACAAATTAAGCTTGATATGCATCCAAAACATACCGCCTTGTCGGCAGGAATCGGCAAGCCTTCGAACATCCCTCTAGTCCTTCCCGAGTTCATCTTGCAATCCAAACTGAGACCTGAGATTATCACAAAGAACGTTCAAGGCAAGAACATCATTCAGGAAAACCACGATATTTCAAGAATGTTCACAAAAAATACGGTCAAAATCGAGCAAAACAAATCCAACTCAAAACACTAAAATGAGATCAATCTGAATCGAAGGGAATTGGATCGAGAGTACCTCCAGATCTGGTAGGAGGCTGGCGAGGGCTTCCTGAAGGAGGAGAGAAGAGCGCGACGAATCGATCAGGAAAACCACGAGAGAGATGGAAGAGCTACGAAAAGTCCAGCGGGAGACGAGGAGGAGGAGATATTGGAAATTTGGAAAATACAAATAAAAAGATGAGAAAAAAAGTGAACCGAGTCGTTTGTTTAAACCACGATACCAAAAGGAAACCCGGTTCACTGCATATTTTACTACATTTTAATAAATAAGAAGAATTATGATATTTAACAAAGTCTTGAATTATTGTATATTTCTCATATATAATATAAAATATTAATCTAAACTAATTTTCTGAGTGGCTGGTTAGTTAGTAACTAAGATGTTTTGACGAATAAAAAGTATTTGTTATGTGTGTGCCGCCATGTGTCAAAAGTTATATTATTCAAATTCAAAAACAAAAAAAAGTTTGTTAACTGACTTGTATAAAATATTTAGAAACTAACAGAAAAATATTAGATTTAAATTTTAAAAGATAACTTATATGTTAACTAATTTGTACAAATTATATATAGTGTTACGGAGTGGGAGACATATTTTTCATCCTGAATAAGAATGGATGTCATCTCTAAATTTAAATGATAACCAACTTTTGACTCGGTTCTTTTATATGTTGCTTACAAAGAAAAATAGGATCAAGAATTGATATAGTCAAAAGCATTCATCTGAGTCCATATATTACGAAAAACTATAGGGAAAAATGAAGATGCTCCTACAATTCTACTTAAGTAGGAAGTGATCACTACGTTACATATTTTTTTAATCGTAGGATGTCAAATAGATAGTGAATGCTAAATTTTCTCTATCTTTTTTGTATCTATTGTAAATTCGTAGGATGTTAACTAGATAGGGAGCACATTATTGAACTCAAAATTATATGTATGATTATTTAAATAGTAATTGTTTGGATTGTGTCCATCTAGAAGTTAGAATTAATTTATAAAAGTATAGAAACTAACAAAAAATATATTATATCATTTGAATTCAAAAATGAAAAATAACTGATATGTTATTAATAGAGATCATGGATCACTATACTTTCTTTTTCATATTAATATTCACATTATTTCCCAACTATAATTATTTATTATTTAGTAAATCACATTAATTGAAAGCTAAATGAAAGAAACATAAGAAAGTTAATTTTCTAACTGTTCAAGGATTTAAAAAAAATGAGCAACTATCTCATTATCTTTTTAATACAAAATAATATAATGTCCGTGTTGTGCGCTAATAATACTAAATAGAGATAAATTAAATTTATAGATTTTTTCATTAAATAAAATTACTTTAACATTTGATTGTTCATGAGGAGAAGTTTGCATGCACATGTAAACAAGGAGATCAATAAATAAAGTTGAAGGATCTCGATGGCACCAAGAGGTGGCCGCTCACCTCCAGGCGTCTGCAGCTTCAAGTGTCGAAGTCTTTCCCTCAGTCAAGCTTCTTCGGTCGTCCGCCACCTCCTGTGGCCGACCGATCTTGACCTGAGTCCTTCTCTTCAACTGAGTACTGGTCGCCCGCTGAAACACTTCAGCCTCCTGGACGTCCGCTTCTCCAGCTTGAAGAGATCGATCAAGCTCCACCGGTCGCCCGCGCTTCGTCTTCGGTCGACCGATCTTGACCTCCATCAGCTACCACTCCTCTATGGTCGCCCGCTGACTCCTTCAGCAT
>LTAE01000430.1:8532-26803 GCA_001647135.1 Pontederia paniculata | reverse complement strand
TTTCCTCTGGTTGTTCGTTCCTCATCTCTGATCGACCGGTCTACCTCTGATCCCTCCATATATCATCGTTCAACTCCATATGCACTCCCTTCTAATACTGGTCGACCTCTTCATATCTTTGGTCGACCGTTCATGCTTCTGCTCTCCATTGCATATATCTCCTCCCTCTGATGCTGGTCGACTGCTTCATATACATAGGACGCCCATTACACACATGTAGTTCTTCTGATATAATTATGCGTGCACTGGTAGTCCACTCTTTCAGCTTAGGTCGACCGCTACTCTGAACTTGTATGTATCCTGTTTCAGAAATCAGCTCAACAAATTCATCAGTATAGGTTTAGTTCACTTTACAATTTTTTGATCATTCAAAACATTCTCGGGATCCTAGATTTAATAGTATTGAAGACCTTCTTGATTATACCATTAGGAAGGTCTTCCTCTCATTTATACTTGCCCTAGAAAGATAATTTATTATTATTTTGTAAACTAATTTCAAGTGGTTGGATTTAAAATAATTTTACCTTAAACGCTTTGTACATGTCATCCCGATAAGGCAACGGAATGTCCTTCCACTTAGCACAACCTAGCGGAAGCTTTTGAAAGAACAAACTCGTTAATTTCTCGATGAATACATCCCAGGATGAAAGCAGACATATATCATTTAACATTATATTAACTAATGCATTTAACATTATATTCATACATTAAGAAAATTAGTTTTTTAATAAATCATATATTAACTCACGGATTGTTCTTGTCATCCATCGTAACTCCGATAACAGCTACAATGTTGTACGGGTTTCGTTTGGATGATGAAGACCCAACATGAATATTATTTTAAATAAAACATTAGCAATAGTAAATGTAAAAAAAATAAATATAAAGGTAAATGATTAAATATGAACAATAAATAGTAAAATATACTTGTCTGAGAGTCAAGACCGATGATAGGCTCATCCTCGACCGCTGGTGGAGTGTCACTCCCATTGTTTGATCAACTTGATAATAATGACATATGACATTGCATCAACTAAAGTACCTTCAATGTTCATTTTTTTCTTCAAAAAATAACTTGTTCTTTACTTTGCACGTTGCCCACCATTCATCAGCACTCCTTTTAGCTGAAGGATATTTTGCATAGTAAACTTGTTCTACTTGCTCAGCTAGAACAAATGATTCATTTGAATTAAATCTTGATTAACGCTTCACATCTACCAATCTATAAGTGTCATCAACCTCAGCACCATTTTGTGGATCAAACCAATGACAACGCAATATGAAAACATTCATGTCCCCAAGGTATTATAATTCAATAAATTACTCGATGACACCATAATAATCCAACTCTCTTCCCAATTATGATCAATGTCATATCCAGATGGTCGAATTGTGGATGCTTTCAGCCCAAAAGTTGTAGGAGCAATCGCATTAACTTGAGACAATGCTTCAAAACTACTCATTCTGATTAATGATAATTTTTTTTTCACAGTTGTCTTACGAAAGAAATTTGTATCTTGCCGCATCGAGTGATCGATCGGCAAAAACATTTGATGGCAATCAAACCAAACACTTTTCTATCGTGTTTCAAGTAAAATGATTGTGTGTTTTTCCCACAAAGTGGACATGAAAGTTTTTCTTTAGTGCTTCATCCACTTAACATTCCATACGCAGGGAAGTCATTAATCATCCATAATAGTGTCGCTTTCATAACAAAATTTTGCTTCTTTAATTTGTCATATGTCAAAACTCCATCCTCCCATAATATTTTTAATTCATCAACGAGAGGACTGAGATAACATCTATACTCTTGCTCGGCGACTTTGGACCAGGAATCATGCAAGTAAAAGATTATGTTTTCTCTACACATGCACATACTTAGTGGAAGGTTATAAGGAGTAACAAATACATGCCAACATGAATATGATGTTGTTGAACCCCCAAAGGAATTGAAACCATCAGTGCAAAGACCTAATCGTACATTGAGAATCTCTACAACAAAACTATGATGACAATTGTCAAAATATTTTCATGCTGCATCAGAAGGGTGTATCATAACCGAGGGATCACTTCGCACCCCCTCTGCATGTCATCGCATAAATTTTGCAATATTCTTGAATAGAAATAAGCGTTGCAATCTTGGGATAATTGAAAAATATCTGAATATTGCAACAGGAATATCCCTCATATTAGTATTAGAATTTGAATTTGGTTTGAATATTGGCTCACCACATATATAACAACTTGCTAATTCGCTATGCATCTTGTAATACAACATGCGATGATTGCGCAAGCATCAATCTTTTGGTACTCTAAGCCGAGTTCACTCATCATTCTCTTGCATTTATAATAATTTTTCAGATAACTTTTCAGAAGCAAGCAACATATTCTTGATAATGCAAATCATTTTGTCAAAGCACTTCTCATGCATATTATATTCAGACTTCAAATTCATCAATTGCGAAATAGAATATAACACACTTTATTGCTTGCAGCCATTCCAAAGAGGCCCATATGTATTTTTTAAAAGATTATAAAATTTTAAAGCTGAAGGATTAGGAGTTTCTTCTCTTTGTTCATTCTCTCCATAAAATATAGCACCAACTTCTATATCTTACACCATATCAATATATGGATTTGTCGAAGTTTCCATAAAATTGTCTTGATTACTTGAACTTGCATCTTTCCAATATTATTCACCATGCAATGTCCAATTCAAATAATCCACCCAAACACTCTTTCGATATAAATTCATCTCGGCATTATATCTTAGTTTCAATTTCTTATTCTTACAATTCGTACATGGACAATGAATATGACCAAGAGAATCAGCTATACCTGTAAGAATTCATCAACTCCGTCCTTAATTTTTTCACAAACATAACCCTTATCATCTTTTCACTAAAAAATCCAACTTCGATCAGTTCTCATTATACTACATAAATATGAATGCAACTTAATTAAATATGAGCTGAACCTAATTAAATATGAACGAAACATGATTACAAATATTAAACATTATTTGATATTCACCAAACATGATTACGAATGAATTAAACATAATGAAATATAAAGGAACATATGTAAAACCTCAGGTTTTTAAAATCAATAAAAATAAAATAAAGGAAGATAGGATAAGATAAGGAAAGATATAGTTGATTAAGATTAGGAAAAGAGTTTGAATTGAAGTTAAATTGTGATATTTTCTTATCAAAATAATATTCCTAATCCTATGTTAATTATTTTTAAAGGACTCCTAGACATATGAAAGATTATCCTATAGAATAAAATTACATACAAAGTTAGAGTTTTAATTGTATTTAAACTCCATCTATGGATGAATTTCCTCCCCTATAAATAGGACCCAACCCCTTCTCTCATCCCACAAATTTTCTTTCTCAAACCCAAGGCATCTCCAAACCCAGGCACCAGAAGTTCTCTCTCTCTCTCTCTCTCTCTCTCTCTCTCTCCTAGGCGGCGCTGGGAGTAGAAAAGGCTAACGCGGACCGTGTCAATAGGACACAGGCCATGTTGTCAAGGAAAAGGAAGAAGATGGATCGTGCCGCCATGAAGACATGGGAAACAGACCGTGTCCAAAGAGGACCCGGACCGCGTCGTGCTTTGGGATTGATCATCGGAAAATCGAGGTATGTAACTAGGAGGATCAACTTTAGGATTTCTCATATATGTATGATAAAAGAATGATAAAAAGATATGATTAGAAACTAGACACGGGTCGAGCGATTCATGAACCTTGCATAGAAAACAGTCCGTGTTGAAGTGAACACGATCCGTGTTCTCATCTATAATGTCATTTTGTCTGAAACGGTTGTGTTCGCCTGAACACCACCTGACCCGGTACACAACACGGGTCGTGTTACACCTGACCCGGGCCATGTGCCGGGATGATTGATGGCATGTTTGATTGACTGTTTGAACTTGATTGATGTAGGGTTAGTATCCTCTCACGTGAACTTAGCTTAGTAGATAATTGAAAGATAAAATATGTAAATGATTGTGATTGAAATGAATATCATGAAGAGGAAGGCCCCGACGCACTAGGGATTCAATCCCTCCTGTTTAGGGACTTGTCGCTCCTGTTTAGGGGTTCATCCCCTCTTGTTAGGGTTTTTATGCCCTTCTGATTATTTGATGGGTCTCGGGTTGATCCCATGGCTTAGCTAGCCATCCTGGCGTCGAATCTCTGAAATCTTCATGTACTGATAATTGTTCATTATTGATTGAAATAAAAGATGATATCCAAGATGAATAAACAACTGAACCTGAACATACTAATATACTATACACTATGAGTTAGGTGTAATTGATGTTCTTGTCACTGTTACTGAAATGAAAGATGAAAGAGATTAATCCTGATGGACTAATGTCACTGAAAGAAAGAGGTAAAGCAAAGTAAAGGAAAAGGTAAAGAAATTGAAAGTAAAGCTAAGATTTTATAATGATGACTGTATGATATGACATGATCTCCTTTACTTATATCTTCATATATGTTTTACCGTATTGAATTATTATCCTTTACATATTGGGGTTCATAGCTCATGGGAGGATTGTCTCCCTGGATTTTGATCCTCAGACAAATAGGTATAAATAGATGATGATGGCACAATCGTAGCATGATGATATTCGTGATGGATGGCTTGCACATGGCATAGGTCCTAGTTATAAGTCAAGTAATGGCTTCCGCAATGATATGTTTATAGTGTTGACCAGTGGATTGGTCGAAGAAAAGTCACTGATATAAGACGGTAGCGTCCTTAAAGTCATGATTTTGCCAATGGCAAGGTCTGATTTTGGAGATGTTACAAATAAGATAAGGAAAGATAAGATAAGATAAGGAAAGATATAGTTGGCTAATATTAGGAAAAGAGTTTGAATTGAAGTTAAATTGTTATATTTTCTTATCAAAATAATATTCCTAATCCTACATTAATTATTTTTAAAGGACTCCTAGACATATGAAAGATTATCCTATAGAATAATATTACATACAAAGTTAGAGTTTTAATTGTATTTCAAATTCATCTAGGGATGAATTTCATTCCCTATAAATAGGACCCAACCCCTCCTCTCATCCCATAATTTCTTCCCTCTAAAACCAAAGGCATATGAAGTTATCCCTCTCTTCTTCTTCCCCTCCCCCCCCCCTTCTCTCTCTCCTTCTCTCTCTCTCACTCTCTGCGACACAAGGACATGGAGGACCAACACGGACTGTGTCCACATGGGACGCGGGCCGTGTTGCACGAAGAAGAAGAAAGTAGACCGTGTTGACGAAGGGACATAGGTTGCGTTTCAACCAGGCATCGGAGCACCGTGAAGACACAAGGAAACGGGCCGTGTCCGAGGAGGACATGGACCGTGTCGCGCTTGCTTGTCCGAGTTTGTGTTTCATCCTTCACAAGCGGAGGAGGAATCGATCGTTGGAAAATTGATGTATGTAATTAGGAGGATCAACTTTAGGGATTTTCATATAAGTATGATAGAGTAAAAAGAATGATTAAAAGAAAAGTATTGTTGACTTTTTCTGGATCAAATGTTATTGAGTCCTTTGTGACTACTGTTATTGAAGACTAACTAATGGGTCTAGGATTGACCCCATGACCTAGCTAGCCATTATGACGGCGGATCGTTGGAATCTTCATGCACTGATAATTACTCATTATTGATTGAATTAAAAAATGCTACCAAGATTAATTAAAAGACAAATAATGAACTTGACATGATACTGATATACTGTACACCATGAGAGTTAGGTGTAACTGATGCTCATGTCACTGTTATGAAATGAAAGATGAAAGAGATTGATACTGATGAACTGATGTCACTGAAAGAAAAAGTTAAAGCAAAGTAAAGAAAAAGATAAAGATATTGAAAGTAAAGTTAATATTTTATAATGATGATTGTATGATAGCACATGTTCCTTTACTTATATCTTCGTATATGCTTTACCCTATTGAATTATAATCCTATACATATTGGGCTTCATAGCTCATGGGAGGATTGTCTTCCCTGCATTTTGATCCTGCTGGCAAAGATTGCGTAGCGGTAGCATGATGGTGTTCATGATGGATGACTTGCACATGGCATAAGTCCTGGTTATAAGTCAAGTAATAGCTTCCGTAATGACATGTACATATCATTGACCAGTGGATAGGTCAAAGAAAAGTCACTGTTGTAAGACAATAGCGTCCTTAAAGTCATGATTTTGCTACGTGACAAGGTGTGATTTTGGTGGCGTTACAGATGGTATCAAAGCCTAACGGAAGACACTTCTTAGCTGTCTCCAAATAGATAGAGTCCATGTGCAAACATCACGAATAGTCATCGCGCCATCAAGAAGGATATAGGTTAGGTCCTAAGGAAGTTATCATGAATTCAAATATTAGGTGATCTGAATTTATGATAATGAGAAGAAAAATTGGATGAATTTTTGGATTTAAACTATGATTGATTCTTCAAAGAATGATGAATATTGAGGATTAGTTATGATGGAAAAGTTATGATATTATCCTAATGAAAAGATATATCATGGTTTATAAGGAGGTTATCAAAATTTTAATGTTTGAGCTTTAGGTGATCTTTGAATTTATCTTAAATGATGAGAAGAGGTTTGAAGGGATTTTTGGATTAAAATAGGACTGATTTTGTAATGAAAGATGAATACTTAGGTTTAGTCATGATTAAGATTGACATGAAATTGTCCTATTGAATGATATAACATGATTCCTAAGGAGGTTATTTATGGATAGCACTAATGAATAATGTCTTGAGGATGAAATGCCTATATGTGATCTTTTATATAAGTAGATAAAGAGATATTTGGATCTTATAAGTTTGAATGATTAAATTATGAAATCGGAATTGGACTATATGATTTTCAATGTTAAATTTGAGGATATGAATTTAGAGAATTTAAGTGGATATTTTTTTGAGGTTACGGTTATGATTGTGATTGAAAGATTGACTTATGATCAATAATTTAAATAGTATCTTATGATTAAGATATACGATATGAGGACATTGACATGATTTAGGGATTATTGGATTGTCTTGATACTGATGGATCATATTGGAAGATAAGAACCAAATGTAAAATTTTTTGAGGATTATAGATGATATGCTCAAATTCGAGGACAAATTTATTTTTAAGGAGGTTATTATGTAACACCTCAGGTTTTTAAAATAAATAAAAATAAAATAAAGGAAGATAGGATAAGATAAGGAAAGATATAGTTGGTTAAGATTAGGAAAAGAGTTTGAATTGAAGTTAAATTGTTATAATTTCTTATCAAAATAATATTCCTAATCATACGTTAATTATTGTTAAAGGACTCCTAGATACATGAAAGATTATCCTATAGAATAATATTACATACAAAGTTAGAGTTTTAATTGTATTTAAACTCCATCTAGGGGTGAATTTCCTTCCCTATAAATAGGACCCAACCCCTCCTCTCATCCCATAATTTCTTCCCTCTAAAACCAAAGGCATATGAAGTTCTCCCGCTCTTCTTCTCCCCCTCTCTCTCTCTCTCTCTCTCTCTCTCTCTCTCTCTCTCTCTCTCTCTCTCTCTCTCTACGACGCAAGGACATGGAGGACCAACACAGACCGTGTCCACATGGGATGCGGGTCGTGTTGCACGAAGAAGAAGAAAGTAGACCGTGTTGACGAAGGGACATAAGTCGCGTTTCAACCAGGCATCGGAGCATCATGAAGACCCAAGGAAACGGGCCGTGTTCGAGGAGGACATGGACCGTGTCACGCTTGCTTGTCCGAGTTCTTGTTTCATCATTCACAAGCGGAGGAGGAATTGATCGTTGGAAAATCGAGGTATGTAATTAGGAGGATCAACTTTAGGGTTTTTCATATACGTATGATAGAGTAAAAAGAATGATTAAAAGAAAATAATGATTTAATGAATAACCTGCACCCGCACCCACACACGGACCGTGTCCCCATGATACGGTTCACGTGCCGGCATGAAACACGCCAAGGGGGGCCGCGTCGCCTTGACACGAGCCATCCCGACTGCATCGGTTGCCTTGAACGAAATGGCACGCGGACATGGGCCATGTTCCCGAAACCCAACACTGCATCAAAACGGCCACGTCCTTCTCCGGCATGTGCGCAGACTTTTCCCAATTAAACAATTGACCCTGAAGAAACGACAAACAAAAAATGGTCTGTGTTAACCCTAACACAGTTCGTGTTCCCTGATTTAAAATGCCTTGGTGGAGAAGATTGTCTTCCTTAAACACGCTTGACCTGGTACACAACACGAGCCATGTCACACTTGACGCGGGTCGTGTCCCTGGATGATTGATGTAATGTTCGATTGATTGATTGAACTTGATTGAGGTAGGGCTAGTATACTATCATGTGAACTTAGTATAACAGGTAATGAAGAGTAAAATATATTAATGATTGTGTTTGAACTTGTAACATAAAGAGGAAGGCCCCGACGGACTGAGGGATTTATCCCTACTATTTTTGTTAAATGGTTCCTTAAGAAACAACAATCAATTCTTCATAAAGTATTGTTGACTTTTTCTAGATCAAATGTCACTAAGTCCTTTGGGACTACTATTATTGAAGACTGACTGATGGGTCTAGGATTGACCCCATGGTCTAGCTAGCCATTATGACGGCAGATCGTTGGAATCTTCATGTACTATTAACAGCTGATTACTGATTGAATTAAAAGATGCTACCAAGATTAATGAAAAGAAGAATAATGAACTAGACATGAACATACTGATATATTGTACACCATGAGAGTTAGGTGTAACTGATGTTCTTGTCATTGCTACTGAAATTAATTGATGTCACTGAAAGAACAAGTTAAAGCAAAGTAAAGAAAAAGGTAAAGATATTGAAAGTAAAGTTAATATTTTATAATGATGACTATATGATAGCACATGTTCCTTTACTTATATCTTCATATAGCTTTACCCTATTGAATTATTATCCTATACATATTGTCTGATTGAATTAAAAGATGCTACCAAGATTAATGAAAAGAAGAATAATGAACTAGACATGAACATACTGATATATTGTACACCATGAGAGTTAGGTGTAACTGATGTTCTTGTCATTGCTACTGAAATTAATTGATGTCACTGAAAGAACAAGTTAAAGCAAAGTAAAGAAAAAGGTAAAGATATTGAAAGTAAAGTTAATATTTTATAATGATGACTATATGATAGCACATGTTCCTTTACTTATATCTTCATATAGCTTTACCCTATTGAATTATTATCCTATACATATTGGGCTTCATAGCTCATGGGAGGATTGTCTTCTCTGCATTTTGATCCTGCAGGCAAATAGGTATAAATAGATGATGATTGTGTAGCGATAGCATGATGGTCTTCGTGATGGATGGCTTGCACATGGCATAAGTTCTGGTTATAGGTCAAGTAATGGCTTCCGCAATGACATGTACATAGCATTGACTAGTGGATTGGTCAAAGAAAAGTCACTATTGTAAGACGATAGCGTCCTTAAAGTCATGATTTTGCCAGGTGGCAAGGTGTGATTTTGGTGCGTTTACAACATAATTACATATGAACGAAATTAATTATATATGAAGTAACTGATTAAATATGAACTAAATATAATTAAAGATGAACTAAACATAATTAAAGATTAATTACACATTTGTGGAGGGCGACACACCCTCCTCACGAGTGAGGAGTGCTGCCAGCTCCGCCCTCCTCAGGTGTGAGGAGGGCCGCCGGGGCCGGCCTCCTCGCAGCATGTGAGGAGGGCGCAGCCTCATGGCCTGTGCCTCTCAGGTGTGAGGAGGCTGCGCGCCGCCCTCCTCACATCAATGAGGAGGGCGGAGGAGGAGGGCTTTATAGGTGGCGAGGCGGCGAGATGATGAGATGGCGAGGCGGCGAGTCGGGCGGAGAAGAAGTCGAGAGGGGAAAACGTGGAGAAGACGTGAAAAAAATTGAGGCCGGAGAATTTTAGAGCATGGGAATTAGTGATGGAAGTTTTTGTCACTAATCCGTCGCCAACTTGTCGCTAACTTTATTTTTTTTACACATAAATAAACAATAACAACAACAAACTATTGTCGCTAAATTGTCTCTGATTTTGTCATTATTAACGACAACATACTTTCGTCGTTATCCTCGTCGCTAACTCATCATAATTTGTTAAAAAAAATTAAATTTGATGAACTTATTGTCGCTAAGAAGTCGCTAATTTGTCGCCAACAACGACGAATTAGCGACATAAGTTTTTGTCGCTAACATTTTGTCGCCGATACATACTATTCTTGTAGTGAGGGTTTTAAAATAAGGATTAAATGTAGATGAAGTTTGAGTCAAATGATCACTTGTGATGTTAAGTTTGATAGAACTAAAAAATTCTAGAGGTGAGTTTACATGTGAGTAGGCCTCTCTCCAATTAATTTGGAAATTTTTATATAGCAATTCAGATAAATCTCAAATACTTAACTTTACCTTGTCATGAATTCCGTTTACCATTTATAATATTTTATCTTCTTTTCTTTCTCGATTTTCATATCGAGGAGCTTGGATGAGTAAAAATACAAAAGGAAGAACATAATTGGAATTTCTGAGACAAAAAGAGAGGAGTTATGTAGATAGGGCAAAAAAGAACACGGAAGTAAAATATTTATTGCGATAAAAATGGAGGTATGAGTAGATAATTAATTTATGATGTTTTTCATCCAAAATGACTTTTTTTCACTCAACAAAAATTATTGTCAAACTCCTATTGGATTTTTAAGATAGAAGGAGTGGAGTTACAGAGGTGGGGCAAGAAGGAAAACAATTACATAGATAAAAAAATGAGGTAGGAGTATATTATTATTTTAAGATATATTTTTCATCTAAAATGTCATTTTCTTTCACCCGATATAAGTTATTGCCAAATACCTAACTATAAAATAATTCGTCGATAAAAAACATTACATATCTACTAACTGGCCAAAAGCATAATATCTTGGTGAAGTTAGTTTTTTTCTCTGTGAATAAATGTTTAATAGTTTCCGATAGTACATAAGGAGCCAGGCAAACAAAGGCCTTTTTATTTATCTAATCAACTAAATATGACTATGACTACTTTTTTTCTTTATAGATGAACGTTCATGCATCCCATGCAAAGCTCTTTTATGCTAACATTTTGGGATGAACTTATACAAGAACTTTATTATGGTACTTGTTCCAATCTCAAATGTACCACTGTACGTAATAGATTTATGGTGCAACTTAATTTACTCGACAAAAGAGAAACAAATTTATGTGACTAGCGAACAAGCAAATTAATGCCTATACGCTGAAACCGGCCACTAGTAATGAACGACGTAAAGATTGAACTCGCCAATGAGGTACCCTGGCGATGCCTTGACAGCTCTACTTGTGGAGTAGCCTCGTGCCCCTCGGAACGCTCCCGTCCCACCGATGATGGCTCGGTCGTTAAACATCTCCGACGATGGTTCCGCACGCCCAAAGAAGGCCAGTGAACTCCCAGCGTACTCGCCCTCGGTGAACACGAAATTTAACAAAGTCATGATGGCCTGACCATCGAGCTGGGCGTTGGAGACCAGCCCTTGGCCCCTGCCAACGACCTTCGTGCCGAGATCGGGGCCCTCAGTCAGGACATTGTCGAACACGCCGACGTCCCCGAACTGGGACGTCATGCCGAGCCTGGCGACCTTGATGAACGTCGCATCGGGGCCTTCGCGTAGGTCGTGGAAGTAGAAGTGGAGATGAGTTATCTTTTCCTTGAGGAACTGCGGTGTAACTGTTGCAGTGGCCGCCGATGCAGCGGCGCACAAGAGCAAGAGAACGAGCACAGAAATGTTTGGGATTATTGTTGCCATAGCAATATGATCGAACAATTTGTTACTATTCAGAATAAAATGAGATTACATGCAAGAATAAAGCTTGATGGTATGGAGTAACATATAGCAACGGCAAGTTATGCTTTGATAAGTGCAAATGGACCATGCCTCATTTTATAGTCTCCTGTAGATACTGCATTGTGCATGGGAAATGAATAAACTTAACTGGCACATTTCTTTACACCATGGTCGTCACTTCTAGCTGAGGAAAAAACTTGGAATAGTGGAGTGTTCATTGTATCGATTGCATGCATCCAAATTGGCTTGAAGGAATTGAAGGAGATTTTTTTTTCTTTCGGTAGAATGAAGAAGAATTTATTAGGCCTACGCGATGTGTGAACCCTAAAAGAGATAAGACATGCAAAATAGTTCCAGTGTGAATATTAGATGCCCTAAATTTTCTTCAACGTTATGACGAATTTAAAAATGTCATAATTACATGCATGCATGCATGCATGTTCACCGATTATAAGGGTTTAGTAGTGACGATATATTAACATCACGGGATATAGCTAACCTTGAAATGTTTTTTGGGGCATTGACTTGGTCTTAAATTGCTGCTTGGTTATGGGCCCAAGACAAACCTGATTAATAGATGCTTCCAATTTGTTCGTTGGATACGTGGTACATATGTAAGACGTTTTCCAAAAAGATATCAAACTAAAATTTTACTCTTCCAATTCGTTTCATTCATGACCATTTTTAACGTTTATTAATTATATTTTGTACTATACCAATATGACAACGACTTGGAAGGATTAACATATTATACACACACACATATATATATATATATATATATATATATATATATATATATATTATACCTTACTTAAGATTATAAGATTAATATTGAAGCATTAAATTTCGACGAAAAAGTCGTGACCTTTTGTGTACGTTTTTTTAAGAATCATATTATATGAGTTAAATTGCAAAATTCAAAGAAGATTAATTACAAGAAGATAATAAAATAAAATATTAATAAAAGAAGCACTTATCTAAAGAATGAATTAATCGTGCTTAAATGATTTTGTATTTTTGAAAATGTCATTGCTTTTATTATAAAGATGTCATTTTATGGGACTACAAGTTTTTTTTTTATCGAAAGCATATTATTTTGCATATGCTAAAAGTTAAACTATCTTAATTTAATGATTGTGCAATTTTTTTACTTTTAGAGGAAATATGTCATATTTGTACTGAAATATGTTATTCGTTCGTTAAGAAGATATCATAATTTATTGCGCTACATATTGTTCTTCATTACAAGTATGTGATTTCGCATATTTCAAAAGTATAAAATCATCATATTTTAATGATTTGTGCAATTCTTTTTTTTTCTATATGTAAAAATGCCCCATACTCTTGTATTAATTAAAGAATATTATTTCCAAAATATATTATTTCACATTTGTAAAAGGCATGACTAATTATGTCATGCTTGTATGATAGTGAAAATGAGAAAATACGAGATGACAATTTTTTTTTCTTTTATGATTTCACCACACAATTTATAATGCACTAATAAGTATGTACAATTAATTAATATTACCATTATATTTTTTATTATATAATGAGAATAAAATATATAAATGTTGAGATAGATTAAATATATGAAGAATACCTTAAATATAATTAATTAGGTTATACATTTATACATGATGATTGGAAATTTTGTGATCTTTAGACTCTATAGTAAATGCAGTTATTAATTCATACTTAATATATGACAAAGTAAATGTATGTATGTTTGACCTTAATATATGGTAGTTTTTTCTTATAGATTTTTTGTTTATCATCATATCTTCTCCTTTTAAGAACATTATCGCTGAGCTTAATAAGAGCGAAAATAAATGACAATTACTATGAAATTTAGAGCATGAAAGTACAATATTTGTTTGAAGAGCAAGAGACACTTGAAGCTTTAAATGCACTAATAATTGTGCGATAAGGTGATTTTTTTTCTTTTATGATTTCACCCATACAATTTATAAAGCACTAGTAAGCATGTACAATTAATTAATCTTACCATTATATGTTTTATTTTACAATGAGAATAGTATGTATAAATTTTGAAATGGATTGATTTATATAAAGAATACTTTAAATAATTAATTAGGTTATACATTTATAATTTAGATGATAATTGGAAATGTGATCTTTAGACTCTATAGTAAATGCTATTTTTAATTTATACTTAATATATGAAAAAGTAAATGTATGTATGTTTGACGTTAATATATGGTATTTTCTCTTATTGATTTTTTTTGTTTATCATCATGTCTTTTGCTTTTAAGAATATTGTCGTGGAACTTAATTGGCAAAGATAAATGACTATAACTGTGATAAGAGCATGAAAATACAATATTTGCCTGAAGAGCAAGAGACACTTAAAGCTTTAAATGTTATTTTAGAAGAACTTGAAATAGGTAATAAGTCCAATATAAGGGGGACCATGAAACCTATTGATGCTTTAAAAAAAAGAAAAGAAAATATTGTTCGCGTTTGTTAAGCAATATGGATGATGACATCATGAGAGAGTTTAGAAAGCGTGATAATGCAAAGGACATATAATATGCAAACAAAGGAAAAATTGAAGATACTTCACTTACTAAAATTCTCTTTTATCATCGCTTTTACACTCGCAAGAAACACTCAAATCATGATATGAAAAAGCATAAGTAACAAAAGTAAAAAATTGTAACTCAATCAAGGATTTTGTTTATACCTCAAGTGATGAACAACAAATCCAAGCTAACATTTGTTTCTTACCTTAAAATTGAGAGTACATGAAAATGCCCCTAACTCATGATGAAAATATTAAAATCTTAAAAGATGTTATGCACATCTTAAATTGGAAGAAACATGCCTTGAGGTGAGGAAACCTGAATTGTATATTGTGAATTCCAATTTACAAAAGAATTTTAAGCGCAAATGTTATAATAAGTCAAATTCTGAAGAGGAAAGGAATATGCTTAACCAATCAAAAAGTAAAAAAAAAAAAAAAACTACCATAGCATCAAAGGAAAAGAAGAAGATCAATATAACAAAAGTCAATTGATATAATTATAACAAATAGTATCATTTCACTCATTACTGTAGTGAACCCAAAGAGGTATCTTATTATCCTTGTACAAATGAACTTTGTATTTGTAATTGTGTTTTATTAATGGAATCGATCCTATTTGAATTATATACTCAGGAGTAACAAACCATAAACAGGGATCGACAAACCTTCGTTTCAATTAGAGTCACATGGAGCAAAATGAATCTATGTGAGAAACAAAACAACAAGTTGTTGTCAGATAAATTGACACGTGCAAGTTAGCTTTGCGTAAAAAAATTCTACATGAAGTTTTATTTGTACTTGAATTCGCCAAAAAATATCATAGTTGTGGCTTACTTAGACTAAATTTTGTTTGACATTTTCATGATAACATTGTGAAGTTGTATTTGGAAATTATTAATATGGTTCTAGTTATGTTATAAATGATTTTATTATAATGGATTTAACTTGTGAATTCCATAATTGCAATACACTTGCTAACTCTCATAATTTAAATTGATGTAAATATATGGCATGATAGGCTTGACCATATTTGCCAACAAAGAAATGATATATTAGCGGAACACGATTTATTAGTTGAAACTGATTAAGTGAATTTGTCTACTTGTGAATCTTGTCTAGCTAGAAAGCTGCAAGAAAATCATTTGGGAATGGAACTAGATCCAAATATATGTTGCAATTAGTTCATTCAGACATTTATGATCCAATAAACGTGAAAGCTAAGCGTGAAATATTATATTTTATTACATTCATTGATGAATCTACTTATTGTTGTAATATTTATTTGATTGTACATAAATCTAAAGCATTAAAATTATTTAAGAGATATTTGATTGAAAATCAATTAGACAAACAAGTAAAGACATTAAGAACTGATCACGGTTGGAAATACATCAACTAAGTATCATTTATACTTCACAATAAAATGGAGTTGTGGAACGAAGAAATAAAATACTTTTAGAAATGATTAAATCATTGATGGCATAAGCCTAATTGCCTATCACATTTTAGGATGATGCATTTTTAATTGTCACATCTATTCTTAACCGAGTGTTTATTATATTGTTACTACTACTCCACATGAGTTATGGACAGGTGAAAAACCCGACCTCAATAGTTTGAAATGTTGGAATTGTGTTGCTTATGACATGATCCTTCTCATAATTTTTTATGGAAGAGATTAGAGCCAAATATTTATTGCAATTAGTTCATTCAGTCATTGGTGATCCAATAAACGTTAAAGCTAAGTATGGAATATTATATTTTCTTATATTCATTGATGAATCTACTTATTTTGATAATGTTTATTCGATCATATATAAATCTAAAGCATTAAAATGGTTTAAGAGTTATTTGGCTAAATTCAATTAGACAAAAATGTAAAGACAATAAGAATTGATCAAGATTGGGAATACATCAACTAAGTATCCTTTATATTTCACAACAAAATGGTGTTGTGGAACGAAGAAATAGAACAATTTTAGAAATGGTTAGATCATTGATGACATAAGCCTAATTGCTTATCACCTTTCCGGATGATGCATTTTTAATATTCATATATGTTCTTAATCGAGCGCTTATTATATTGTTACTACTACTCACAAGAGTTATGGACAAGTAATCTTATTTATGACGAATGCTTATCTTCTAATAATATTATTATATTGTTACTACTACTCCACAAGAGTTATGGACAAGTAATCGAGTGCTTATTATATTGTTCATGTCATGTCTTGACGAATGCTTATCTTCTAATAATCTTATTTATATTTTCTGTATTTTTTTCATTGCATGCAGAAGTGATTCCAATGTTGAATCTAGTCAAAGCATCCCGATGGGCCTTCAATTGTCATTGATTTAGGATGGTTGCCCACACATGTAGCAAGTGATCAAAGGTATCAAGAGGTGGCCTCCACTGATCCACACTTTGGCCCTTGATCACTAGGTTGAGGATGTCAAGAGGTGTCAGGCCCCATTAATTGTCGGGTGTCTCCCTTTGGCCATAACCTTACTCACAGGATGTGAACAATAGGAGGTGGCAACCCCCCACCCGTTGCCCGACGTTGCACATTGGCCCATATCCCCTCACTAGCCACAAAATGTTCTTCATATCCTTATTAGGAGCATAAGTCTATCGTCAACTTATCATTAGTCATATTTTAGAGTTCACTATATGCTTATTCATGTACATAACATGAATAACATATTAATAGCATAAGTATCATTATGGACATAAGCATCATAATCATACTTGAATAATATTTACATAAATGTCATTATTATCATAAGCATATTTGAAGATTAATCATGACAAATGGCATAAAAGTAATATAATTAGCAAACATGAACTATATCTTCATAGTAGGAATCATACAATCATCACAACAAAAAAAATGACAAGGAATGACCCAAATGAATCAATCTAGCTAAACAAGATGCTATTGGCCATAGCAGCCTTGCCAAAGTTTGTTTGGCATCAACACTCAGCAAGTGTCTACTATTAGTGTGTTGCTACTTGCATACCATAGCCAAATTAAGCTAGTTGGCTATGGTCCACTCATAGCACAATATTATTCACCCATTTCCATCCCATTTTCATTTCACTCATTGCATACATGCTACCATGTCATTCCATTTGACATATGAAAAATATCTAATTATCAAGAGGCACAACGAGTTTGGGATCAAACTACTGGGATTTTTACAATAACATAAGAATTGGAGGTTTTCACCCTCAAATATCATATATTCTTCTAACATGATGGTTCCTAATCATGACATTTTTAACCGCAAGAATAAAAAAAACCCTATGTTTCAATCTTAACATAAATCATTCAAACAACACGAACATCAAACAAAACAAATGAGAGGAAGATTTGGAGGCAACGAGAGTTCTTATTTTCCAATTGAATGGTTTGTTATTAGATACGTCGTCCTAGATGATTTCAATGGTTTCCTCTTCCTTTCCTTGTCCCTTTCTTGTTTTTCTTCTTTTTTCCAAATAATCTCCTTCCAATGTCCATGTTTCTTTGTTCCTCTCATTCTTTTGCACATCTTCTTCTTTGAAAACTTCTAGAGCACAAGAATGGAATTAGAGAGTTAGTGGCTAGTTTGAAATAAATGAGGATATAGAAAGATTTTGAATTTCATATCATTATCCATATAGTCAAAAGACCAAATAGCTCTCACCTTTAGAGCTAATTACATGATGATGTTACAAAAACAACCACTACTTTATATATATGTGTGGTGATATACATATATATATATATATATATATATATATATATATATATATATATAT